>JAODAL010001172.1:0-245673 GCA_025379985.1 Phyllomedusa bahiana | reverse complement strand
AAAAGAACGGTTTGGGAAGAAAAATAACAAATGGCCGGGGGATCAAGTGTCCAAAGGGGGTTTTTAGCTGAAGGAAATTTTTTAGGGTCCCCTAAAAGGGGGTTCCCCCAAAGGATGCCTGAAATTGGGCCAATTAAAAAAGGGGTAAAAAATTTATCCAAAAATAAAATAAATAATTTCTGTTTAGTAAAATGTTTTAAAGGGCCGAGATTATGGAGAAATCTCCTGTAATTTCAGGTTCCCGGGGTTAAAAGGGGGTTGAGCAAAAATTCATCCCATGGGGGAGGTTAGTTCCGGGCAGGGGGTGAGGCACTATTCAATTTTAATTTTTTGCTTTTTTAAACCCAATAAAGGGGGGAATAAAATGAGTTTTAGAGGGTTTTCCCCCCGGGGGTTTTTTTCCGGGGAGGGGGCCCCTTTTTGGCCATGTCTTTGGGGCCCTGTGAGGGGTAAGCCTGGCCTTAGAATTGGCCTTAAATTTTTTTTCCCTTCCCCTTGTCATGGCCCCCAACCGGGGGGGCTTTTTCCTTTTAAAATTTTCTGTTTGTGAAATTTTTACCCCCCCCATAAAGGAATTTTTATTTGGCCTTTCTGGGTTTTAGTTATTGCAGTTGTTTGCATCTGTTGCTGTCTCAGCGCTTAATCTTTAGCTCTCCAGATCTCGGTTGCTGTTGGAGCCTTTAACCCCCGAGATTGGTCCAGTGTCTTTGGTACTGAGCTCCTGGCGTCCGTCGTTGTGTCTATTGTCTCTGTATCCTGCTGTGTTTCCCGTCCCGAAGTGCTCTCCCGTTCCTGCCGTGTTCCCTGGTCTGTACCGATGTGTTACCCGCCTTTTTCCCGCCGTACCTGTGGGGCTTATGTACGTTTAACCCTCCTGTATTGCTTTTGTCCCGAGTACGTTTTTTTCCGCCCTCTTTGTTCTCCCGTTTCCTGTCCCGTACCCCCCTGTCACCGCAGGGAGCCAGTGGGGGTAGTGACCTGGGGGTCCCGCAGCCAAGTCCATCCCGCTTTGCGGCGGGCTTGGCGAAGACCGGGGGCCCTTAGACTCCATCCCTGGCGTGGTCCTCCAGCTACACCTTGCCTGCGGTGATCACAGAGGATCCACACCCGGATGTCTGCGGTCGGCGTTCGGCGTAGTCCTCGGCGCCGCACCGTTACGGGATTTGGGGGAAAAATTTGTGTGCAAGTGGGTAAGCAAACTGCTCACTGATAGAAAAAAAGGGTGGTGATTAACGGTTTCATACTCAGACTGATCGCTGTTCTAGTGGGGTACCACAATGGTCAGTTTTGGGGCCCTATCCTCTTTATATTTTCATAAATGATCTTCCACAGGGATTGCACAGTTTGAATATCGATCTTTGCAGATGATACTAAGCTCTGTAAAGTAATCAACACAATAGGGATAATGTGTTATTACAAAGGGATCTGGGTTAGTTAGAAGGCCTGGCAGGGAAAATAGCAGAAGAGGTTAACATGATAAATGCCAAAGGTTATGCACATGGGGAGGAAAAATCCATACTGATTACATGTTAAATGGAAAAAATGGGTAAAAGGACCGGAGAAGGACTTGGGAACCTAGTGGACAGTAAACTTAACTGTAGCAGCCAGTGTCAGGCAGCAGCTGCAAGGCTAATAGGATCATGGGGTGTTATTAAAAGGGGCATAGATGTACATGAGGAGAAACATTAATTCTCCATTATACAAGTCATGGTTAGACACAATGGAATATTGTGTACAGTTTTGGGCACCAGTGCACAGGAAAGACATTGTAGAGCTTGAACAGTTACAAAGGCGGGAAACAAATATAATTAAAGGGCTGGGTGGACTACAATACCCAGAAAGATTAGCAAGATTAGGGTTATTTAGTTTTGAGAAAAGACGGCTTCGGGGTGGACATAATAAATGCGTTTAAATATATTAAGGGCCAATATAGAGTCTTCCCAAGATTATTTATACCCAGGACTGTATCAAGGCAAGGGGCATCCTCTACGTCTTTAGGAAAGAAAGTTTCTACATTAAACATAGAAAGGGATTCTTTACTGTTAGGAGCGGTGGAGACTGTGGAACTCTCTGCCAGAGGAAATTGTCATGGTGAATTCACTAACAGAGTTCAAGAAGGGTTTTTTCTGGAGCATAATAATATAACAAGTTATAGTGACTAGGATTCTGGAGAGGGGTCATTGATCCAGGGATTTATTCCGATTGCCAGATTGGAGTCGGGAAGGAATTTTTTTCCCTAACATGAGGTCAATTGGCTTCTACCTCATGGGGGTTTTTGCCTTCCTCTGGATCAACACTTTAACACTTTAGCAACACTTTAATAAATGGGCTGAACTGGATGGAGGTATGTCTTTTTTCGGCCTGACAAACTATGTAACTATGTAACAGCCAGACCAGGGTAAAGGTGGTGCTGAGCCAGACTTGTGGTATTGGCTCTACACTGCCCTGTATGTATGACCTGCAGAAGAACAGACCAGGGTAAAGGTGGTGCCTGAGCCAGACTGTGGTATTGGCTCTACACTGCCCTGTATGTATGACATGCAGAAGAAACAGCCAGACGAGGGTAAAGGTGGTGCCAGAGCCAGACTTGAGGTATTGGCTCTACACGCCCTGTATGTATGACCTGAAGAGGAACAGACCAGGGTAAAGGTGGTGCCTGAGCCAGACTTGTGGTATTGGCTCTACACTGACCTGTATGTATGACCTGCAGAAGAACAGCCAGACCAGGGTAAAGGTGGTGCCTGAGCCAGACTTGTGGTATTGGATCTACACTGCCTGTATCTATGACCTGTAGAAGAACAGCCAGACCAGGGTAAAGGTGGTGCCTGAGCCAGACTTGTGGTATATGGCTCTACACTGCCTGTATGTATGACCTGCAGAAGCAGAACAGCCAGACCAGGGTAAAGGTGGTGCCTGAGCCAGACTTGTGGTATTGGCTCTACACTGCCCTGTATGTATGACCTGCAGAAGAACAGACCAGGGTAATGGTGGTGCCTGAGCCAGACTTGTGGTATTGGCTCTACACTGCCCTGTATGTATGACCTGCAGAAGAACAGACCAGGGTAAAGGTGGTGCCTGAGCCAGACTTGTATGTTCCCTGTATTCTTGGGACAAACATACACCCCCGGGGCCCTTTTATATTTTTGGCAATGTAGTTGCCGTGGAAAAAGATGGCCCTGGATTATGTACCGTTGGGCACCTGAGACCTTGTCCGGGTGTTGAGGGGAGAGCCCTTTTCTTTCCTTTCCCACAGATTATAGGTTTTAAACAGCGAATCGAGGGCTCAGGTTGCTGTTAGGGCGGGTGTTGGTATATTTAAGGGGCACTGCTGCATTTTTCAGGTGTGTATACTTAGTCCAGGGGGGAAAAGGGTTAAACTGGTCCCCCCCCAAAAAACAGATTTGGCGATTTTATTGTCTACATTTCCGTTGGGTGTAACAAAACCACCCGGGCCCAAATGTGCATGCACGACCCACTCTCTGTTCCTGTGGGCACAGACCAAACGGGGGAATGGAGGAGTGCCGGGAACCCTTGCAAGGAAATGTAGCGGGTTTATTAGTCGATGTGAAAAAAGTTTCCCCCTATAAATCGTTTTACTGGTCTTGTGAGCGTTTATCAGTAAAATCTTTCGATTACTTACAATTTTGCTTTTGTGGATTTTAGGAGGTCATGGCAGAAATAGGCTTTTTATTACAGGTAATTTAAAGCTGAATGGAAAAAAATGGATTTTGTCGGTTAACTGTTATTTATCATTTATGAAAAATGATGGCTCGGTCGGTAAAATCTTTTTTGGAATTCATTTTTATGATTTATTTTTTTTTTAAATATTTTTCTTGGTATTTTTTTGCCTTTTTTTTGGAAAAAAAAGTCTCAGAAAAGCGGTCGAGGGAGGGAGGGGGGGTTTGACTTTTGGTCCCTCCATGCCCCGTGCCCCCTTTGGATGGGAGGATTTATAGCGTTAGTAGAGGAATTTTTTATTAAAGTTAATCTGTATGAAATAAAATGGTGGATATTAATGGAAGAAAAAAAAGTAATAAAAAAATGAGGAATATGTATGCCGGGGGGTTTTCTCCCCATGTGTTTAAGGATCCAGGAGTTGCTTGCATCTTGCTCAGGGGGGGGTGGTTTTAAGATTGTATTTTTTGCTCCCTTTTTAAACTTTTGGGGTGTTACAAAAAAAAGCCCCCGGACTCTTTGGATTCCTTTTTTATCTTGGCAATAAGTAATAGGAGAGCCAAATTTGTGCACTGTTCTGTAATATCTTAAAGGGGGTATGAGGTAGAATTGCTGTGTGAAGTTTTGCCTTAAATAACAAACTTTTTCCCTTTCTTATTTTTAAAAATTTTCCTGTTTTTTTTGTTTTCCCCTTTGTGACCCTTTTGTTTAAGCTACTCCGGGGGGATAGCCCCAGGTGGAGCCCCTTGGGCCCTGGTCAATGTCGACTCCCCTTTCCTCTGGGTATGAGTTTTCAAACCCCGGGTGTGTATCTTCATCTCTGTGCCCCTTGTTTTTGTCAACGTGTAAATAAAAAAAATGAAACCAATGAGGTCTGTGCGTTGAAAAAGAGAAAAAACGGTTTGGTTTGGGGTTTTTGATGGGGCCCTTGTGTCTGGAGGCAAATTTTTCCTCTCGCTGTCACATGTTTCAAAACGACTTTTTTGACTGGGGGGGAAAAGGCCTGGTGATTCTTGTGGGTAATGTTTGAATTCAAAAAAATCCAATTTCTGAAGCCCAGGCTAAAGGTGGGGAGGGGTTGAAAGATATGTGGAAAACCCCCTTTAAATTTGGGAAAACGTGCAAGTGTTTTTGCAACTCTATGGTAAGTGAAAAAAAAAAATGTTGAAACGTAAAAATTTTTTTATAGAAGGTATTTTTTAAATAAAGGGGGCAAAAAATTTTGTATGCCCATTTGGTTCCCTTAGAGTATTTTGGTTTAAGGAAGGGGGTTTGTTTTATATGTTAGAAACGGAGTTTGAGGAGGTGGGGTTTGCCTAAAGTATTATGGCTTTGGGATTTTGCCCCGCCAGGTGGGGGCGAGAAAAGCGGAAAAGGGAGAACCCGGTCGAGATGGGAACGGCGGGGGGAAAATGTATGTACAAGGGGGAGGGAGGAAAATCACCTCTTCCAAGGCCTGTGTAAAAATGCCATTCAGTTACAAAAGTTGTAGAGAGAACGAGAGATTTAGGTATCACTATCGAGTTACATTTCCTTTTCTTCCCAATTGATTCAATGACGCTGAAAAACTTCCCCCTTCCCCAGCTCACCAAAAAGATTCCTACTGCACATTTGGGGGGGTTTTGCGGGGAGGGGAAGAACGCCCTGTGGGAGGAGAAAAGCTTTTTTTAAAGCTCTGTTTGGAAAAACCAGCAGAAAAGGGGAAAAAAAGTTGTACCAAGGACAACCCCTTTTAAATATAGTTGAAAACACCTAATTTGCCATAAAAAGTGACACAATATTGATATTGCAGAATCTGCATCATTTATGTGATGGACACATGAAGAAAAAAAATTTCCATTGCCAACATTGCAGTGTTTTGGTCAGTTCATATCCCTTAATAATTTAAATAAAAAGTGATCATATGTATTTCAAAATGGTGCCAATAAAAAACTATTACAGGGAAAAAAATGAGTACCGTCCGGGAATAAAAACAAAAAAAGCTATTTCCTAATATGGTGCTGCCCCAAAAATGAAAAGAAATAAAAAGTTTTTATTTTTTTTAAAAGTACTAGAACATAATTAACACTCTAAAAAATTGGTGTCACTGGAATCGTAACAACTTACAGGAAAAGACTTTATATCTTTATAGAAAAAATAAACTCAAATAATCGCCCCCGCACAAAATGGCAATTGCATGTTTGTTTTCATGGTTCACCCCATAACAGAATTGTTTTTGGGTTTCCTAGTACAGTATGTGGTATGGTCAATGGTACCATTAAAAAGTATATCTTGCTCTGTACCAAACAAGCCCTCAAAATAATGTGACAAATTTTTAAAACAAGTAGGGGCCTTGGAGTTAGGGAAGAAAAAAAGAACTTGACGAAAAATTAAAAATAAAAATGCTGCAACATTCAAGGGTTAGAGACTGCCCTCAAAAATTCCTAACCCTTTCGGTCACCTGCCCTGGATTTGAACAGGGTGGTTTAGTTTGCCCGAACCGGAAATTTAGGGTTTCCGACACAGCAAAAAAATAGGGGAGTACATTACATGTGGGTAAGAAGTTACTTAGAAAATATTTTTTCCACTGGACTTTCCCCTTTTAATTTCCGGACGGCCCCCAAAATTTTTGAGTGCGGTGCTTGGGGTTTGGGCGCCCCCCGGCGCGGGGGTGTGTTTTGGATGGAGTGTACTGACAGCCCCGATCTCAGAACATCTCCTGCGAAACCAGGAAAACCTCCTACCCCGGTTTCTTTAAAACCCTTTGATTCGGCGGTGCATTACGAGCCTAAAGGATTCACTGACTGGGGTGTCGAAAAACCCGGGGGGAAAAGGCCCGGGGAAAGGCTCCATGCTGGGGACCTAAAAAGGTAGCCCAGGGTGTTTGTAAAAAAACCAGGGAAGGCAGATGTGTGTGCCTGATCAATGCTTTGGGGTCAGATGACACGGTTTAATGTTTAGCATATTGAATAGCTAATACATTAAAGTGTTTAAAAAAACAAATAAAAATGTAAAACTTTCCTTAGGGATTAAAAAAAAAGGAAAAAAATTAAAAAAAAAAAAAAAAAAAAATTAAAAAAAATAAATATAAAAATAAAAAATTAAAAATTTAATTTAAAAAATAATTGTGACTATTTTTAAACCAAAAAAAACCTACAAATTCGGTATCCCAAGACATATTTAATTCAAGTTATTGTGTGAAATTGAATGGTGTTTTAAAAAATGTAAAAAAAAAACCCATTTTTTTTTTAAAAAAAAAAAAAATTTTGCAATTATTTTTTAGTGAAGAAACTTTCCTTCATAAAATCAGTTTGTCTCGAATAAAACCGGGGGGCCCAATCCAATGCTTTGGAAAAAATAAAAAATTAAACTGGAAGCAAAAGGGGGCAAAAAAAACAAAAAAATGAATTTTTTCAGGATTTGGAAAGGGGTTAAAAAGTAACGGATTCGAGTAAAAAAAACACCCCTTTTTTGTGAGGTCAATTTTTTTGAAAATTGTGGCCCCTCTGCCCAAACAAGGTTGTATGGGGATTCTCCCAATTTCTTGCCGTGTAAAATGGGGTGTGGGACCCCCAATGGGGGTTTTTATTGGGGACCATGATGGGTTGGTGATCGGCCCCCCGTGAAATTGTTCTTGGGTCCCCCTTGTGGTTTGATTCTTTAGCCCACAGTTGGGGGTTCTTGTGGCCCCAAGGGAGTTGATTTTTGGGTACCAGTGGGATGTTCTTGGGTCCACCAGTGGAATTGATTCTTGGGTCCCCCGTGGGAGATTTTTTGGGGTTTACAGTGGGGGTTGTTTTGGGGGTACGAGGAGTGTTTTTGGGTAAGTGGGTTGATTCTTGGGGCCCCCCGGGGGAGTTATTCTTGGGGGCCCCAAGTGGATCTTTCTTTGGCCCACCGTGATTGATTTTGGGGCCCCCGTGGGTTGATTTTTGGGGCCCCCCCCTGGATTATTCTTTTGGCGGAGGGTTGGGGGTTTTGGTTTTTAACCAAATTGGGTTGGGGTTTTGGGGCCCCTCAGGGGGAGTTTTATTTTTGGGGGCCACCAGTGGATTATTTTTTGGCCCCCGTGAGTTGTTTTGGGGCCCCCAGTGGAGTTGTTCTTGGGGCCCCAGGGATCTATTCTTTTAGCCCACGTGAAGTTGGTTTTTGGGGCCCCAAAGGAGTTGGGTTCTTGGGGGTCTCCCGTGGGTTGATTTTGGGGCCCCCAAGGAGTTGATTTTTGGGGCTCTCCAGTGGAGTTGATTTTGGGGCCCCCCCAATGGGTTGTTTTTTGGGGCTCTCCATGGAGTTGTTCTTGGGTCTCAGGGGTTTATTTTATGGGATTCAATAATGATTTTGAGATCCACATACACCTATGTACATGTTCCTTTACTATTTCTTCCCCTCTTTTTTTCCCCTGAAAAGCAACCCCCGCCGAAAATGCCCCGGGGTTTCCGTGCCGGGGTTAATGTGGGTTTCCCCTTTTTCCTGTGGCCCCGCAGGCTTCCCTGCCTCTTTGCCTTTTAAGAAAGCTCTATAAAAAATTTCGGCTATAAAATCGTGTTTTTTGTTTTTATTTTTTCATTCTTTCGACAAGTATTTTGCATAAAAAAGCCGGCCCTTCCATCTGGTCTGCAAACGGCTTCTTTTACTTTTTACTGACCCAAGGAGGGGCACTAACCTTTTCCAAACCGACCATATTTCAAGTTCCGGGGGCCCTAAAGGAAAGCAATAAAAAAAGGAATATAATGTTGTTTAAAGGTGAAGAGCTAGGGGAGGAGAATGTTGCGGCTAGCCCATAGGGGGAGTCCCTTGGGGGGGGAAAGCTTAAACCAGCTAAAAAACTCAATCGAAAAATCGTCCGGCTTGTGTTGGAAAATTTGAATACTTTTTTTAAATTGTTTCCCCCCCCCCGTCAAGGGATATTACCCCGCCCCAAAAGGGTTTTTTTGCTTTGACCGTAGTAAGAAACCTTGATAAAATATGAAGACTCATGTTTTCTGGTTGTCTTTGTTTGGAAAAAGAACCCTTTATAAACTTGCGAAACAAAAGGAGGTATAGAGAGCTTGGGGAGGGGTGCAGGTGAGCCCAAATTTTAAATAGGAAGGCTTTATTTATTAACATTGGATGTTTAAGGCTGAAGAACGACATTAAAGATCACAATGTTCCTTTTTATCAGTTTTGCTTTTTTAAATAAAACCGCACCCGGGGGGCTTAGCCCCTTAGGCGAAAATGTGCGTTGCAACTTTTGTTCTTAATTATTGTTCTATATTTTTTAGTAGAACATATAGACTTTAAAGGAGTTTTCACTGAGTTTTAGCAGTTTCCTCGGGCTGCGGGTGGTTCTATAGCAGCGATATAGCATATTCATTTTGTAGGGAGCTGTGACTCTGACAGTGCAGGAGATGTTGGGCGACATGTATGATTTTTGTCACCCAGGCGCCAATTTTTAAGCACATAATAATAGCCTAGAATGAGCCTGATTTGTGAACCCACTCTACTGCGGGTCATAAATCAGGTTCCTTCCAGCACTCGGACGACATTTCTGCCTCAGATAAACCACTTTGAAAGTGCTCTACCTGTTCCAGCAGTAATGCGCCTACAAATACCGTGGTGAAGCTATAAATCTATAGCTTCGTATGGTTCTAGTGCGCCCCGCCTCCCGCACGCCCCCCAATCCGAGGCGCATTACAAAATGTCGCTTGCGCTTTGTAATGCGACCAGGAGTGGTGTGAGGAAAGAATTTCAGCACAGCGAACAGGGCTGCACTGGATATCGGGCTGAAAAGACGCCAGATATCTGGCGCAGCCCCGTTCATACATGTCGCCCGTTATCTCTAACAGGATTACACATAAACTCATGCTTTTTGGTCCTCACAGCACATGTCCCTTTTGTTTAACCCCTTACCGCCACAGCCCGTTTTGACCTCCCTGACAGCCCCATTTTTTTAAATCAGATGTGTCACTTCATGTGAGAATAACTCTTTGATACTGTTACTTATTCATGTGATTCAGAAACAGTTTTCTCTGAACCACAGTCTCGCCTCTGTGGCGGTAAGAGGTTAAACAAAAGGGACATGTGCTGTGAGGACCAAAAAGCATGGGTTTATGTGTAATCCTGTTAGAGATAACAGGCGGCATGTATGAACGGGGCTGCGCCAGATATCCGGCGTCTTTGCAGCCCGATATCCAGCGCAGCCCTGTTCGCTGTGCTGAAATCCCTCCTGCACGCCACCCCTGGTCGCATTACAAAGTGCAAGCGACACTTTGTAATGCATTTCGGATCTGGGGGCGTGCGGGAGGCAGTGCCCACTAGAACCATACGCAGCTATAGAGTTAAGACATTTTGGTCCATACAATCCTTGTTTATTTGTGAAAAATATTTATTTGTGAAAATATTG
The DNA here is from genome assembly GCA_025379985.1 of Phyllomedusa bahiana. Lineage (NCBI taxonomy): Eukaryota > Metazoa > Chordata > Amphibia > Anura > Hylidae > Phyllomedusa > Phyllomedusa bahiana. The sequence goes on along the minus strand of JAODAL010001172.1, from coordinate 235,637 downwards.
ACAAAATTTGGGAATAGTTGCCATTTTCAAAGTTCAAAAATTTCTGCATGTAAGACAGATAGTTATTCCACACAAAATAGTTTATAATTAGCATCTACTGTACGTCTACTGTAGGTTGGCATTATTTTTTAAATATCTTTTTATTTTTTTATGAAATTAAGGGCTTAGAAATTTAGTATAAATTTTTCACATTTTCAAGAAAATTTGCAACATTAATTTTTTTAGGGCTTTGAGGGGCCTGTATGTTAGATACCAATGTAAATGACACCATCTAAGAAACTACACATCTTAAAGTATTCAAAACCGCATTTAGAAAGTTTGTTAACCCATTAGGTATTTCACAAAAATTAAAGCAAAATGGAGGTGAAATTTCTAAATTTCACTTTTTTGTTTTGCAGATTTTCAATTTTTATCTATTATTCACTGTAACGCGGTAAAGGTGACCATGGAAATGCAAATTAATATCGATTCCCCCCAATTCTACCGTTTGTAGAGATATCCCATATGTGGCCCTAGAGCGCTATTTGGCTCAACTACAAGCCCCATAATAGGAGGTGCACCTGCCAGACTCTGGGGTTTCATTTTCAATACGATTTTCTTTAGGTGTCATTCCAGGTTGCCGGACACCTTAAGGTGCTGAAACTTAATAAATACCCCTAAAAAGATGCTATATTGAAAACTACACCCTTAAGGAACATATCCAGGGGTTTAAGTGAGTATATCGACCCCACAAGTCTTTCACAAATTTTTTTAGCATTAGGCCGTGAAAATGAAAAAAATTTTTTTTACATCAATCTGTAATTTTAGCCGAAAATGTTTCATTTTTACAAGGAATCCTAGTAAAACAGCACCCAAAATTTGTTATTCAATTTCTTCCAAGTTCGGCAATATCCTATATATGGATATAAACTGTGTTTGGGCGCATGGCAGGGCGTACGAGGGAGGGAGCGCTATTTGGCTTTTGGAATGCAGATTTTGGTGGGGCCATGTCGCATTTGCAAAGCCCCCAAAGTAGCAGAACAATTGAAACCTTCCAGAAGTCGCCCCATTTAGGATTTAACACCCCTCAGGGATCTAATCTAGGGGCGTATTGTGCATTTTTGGCGCACAGGTTTTCCATAGTTTTTTTAATGTTGAGCCATGAAAATGGGGGAATAAACGCAGTTCCATCATTGTTTTTTGGGCTACATTTCAACAGCGTTCACCGTGCGGTATAATTGACAGGAAATTACGATCGTATTATACACCGGGGGAGAGAAGTGACATGTCACTTCTTCGCAGAGCTTATGCACCGTGGATAACGGAGGTGAATTGGGCCGGTCGCCCACTGTGCTCAGAAGTACGCACTGAACAGCACGTACTTCTAAAACACCCGGTGCCGTACGCCGTGTAAACATACCCATAGTGCTATCTGTGTTTTCTGGAGGAGCTGGAGGATCTCTGGTAATATTAACTGTGGCTTCTCATGGCAGCAACATTACCTGAGGAAGAGTCAGTGATAATGGTCCATACCTGGATAGTGAGGTCAGTGGAGCTTTCCACACATATAATGGAGGCCATGGAGGTCTGAACAGACACCAAGAGAGGTAGCATGTAGCGTAGGTTCCCACCTGAATCGGGGTCACTTGTTGCAGTAGATGGGTTTTTACAGTTTTGATCAAAAATGTGCACTAAGAACCTCAAATTTTTTCTGTAGAGATCACTTCTCCGCAGTCTCCTCATTATCAGTACAAGCACGGTTACACTGAAAGGTGACACCAATGAGTATAGATAACACAGGAGCCACCAGTCACAATAGGAGATGTCATAGCTCCCCCTCTGCGCCTACCTGCATACCGACAGGTCACAGAGCATGCTCACAACACTCTCCTATAGAAGTCAATGGGTCTGCTCCTGTTCACAGGCTCCTATGTGCATGAAGCTGCTGTAAAGCATCTCTCTAAATGCTGTTAAAAAGCAGCTGAGGCAAGATGGCCGCCCCCAGATTCATATACAGACAACAGACTTTAATAAGTAACCGGTCACTGATTTATTTACTTTCCCCACAGTCTGTATTTCATATCTGAGAACGGATAAATGACGATACAAGGGATATGGATTCCTGGCGGTGTGCCTGCATATCATAAGCATTCAAAAGCGGAAAAATCTCTCCTTCAGGAGACGAACCAAGAAATTGGTCGGTGTGAGGATTTACTCGCCAGTCAGACCTCACTGCCTGTTTTGCATAAAGCAAAGGCTTATGGGAAAAGAGCTGAGGAGCTCCACAGCGCCCTCTATTGGATGTAGTTATCCTCAGTTCACATGTAGCTCGCAGGAGCCTTGCAATGTGAAAGGGATTTGAGCCAAACCAGTTAAGCTCATCTGCAGACAGCTGTTGCGGGGTATTTGCCCCTTGTTAGGGCAGCGTAGAACTTACTGGTTGGCTGGGTGAGAGGCAAGAGTGGCTTCGAAAGGGGAAAGATCTCTCCTTCAGGAGACGAACCAAGAAATTGGTCAGTGTGAGGGTTTACTCGCCATTCAGACCTCACTGACTGTTTTGCATAAAGCAAAGGCTTATAGGAAAAGAGCTGAGGAGCTCCACAGCACCCTCTATTGGATGTAGTTATCCTCAGTTCGCTTGTAGCTCGCAGGAGCCTTGCAATGTGAAAGGGATTTGAGCCAAACCAATTATGTCCATCTGCAGACAGCTGTTTCGGGGTATTTGCCTCTCATTAGTGCAGAGTAGAACTTACTGGTTGGCTGGGTGAGAGGCAAGAGTGGCTTCAAAAGGGGAAAAATATTATAAGCATGAAATCCTGCTGTGTGAACAACACCTTAGAGAAGCATCTGCACGAGCCTTTTTTCCTGGGTGTTGGATGTCATTATTAAATTTAAAAGGGTTTTTCCACTTTGCAAAACCCCTTCTGAACCCGGGACTGTAGCTCGCCGGGAGCTGGCCTCAGAGAATGTAGAGAGGGTGGCGCATGCGCAGTGCTCCCCATTCATTTCTATGGCAGTTCTGAATATGAGTGTGCTCGGCTATATTTGTAACTCGCTAGGCATAATTGGGGGAGAGCTAAGTGAGCGCGGCCATCTCCCTGCTTTCCTGAGATCGGCTCGTAGTGAGCTACAAGCTGGCCTTGGGAAGGATGTCACATGGGTTATGCCACTCTTGCTGGGGACAGCACAAGCCAGTGACAGACAGGCTGCAGTATAAATATGAATTCTAGCTAGGCTCTGTCTACACAGCTTATGTTAAAATACCGTTGAGAATCCGGCAGTATTTTAACATCGCTGTACCGTGGTATTTGGCGCAGCTGGTGTTTGATTTACAAAATCCCACAGTAGAAAATCTGTGCTGTGGAGATTATAGCTCGGATTTTCTATTGCAGTCTATGGGGACTGGTGACAGTCAGGATTTCGGCGGATTCTAAATTCTGAGGGCGACATGTATGAACGGGGCTGCGCCAGATATTTGGCGTCTTTTCAGCCCGATATGAGCCGCAGCCCCATTCGCTACATGTCTAAATGTCCCGTATGCCATTATCAGGGCACCTGTGGCACTTTGTAATGCACCCTATCTTGGGGGGCGTGCGGGAAGCGGGGCGCACTAGAACCGTAGTCAAGCTATAGATTTTTAGCTTCGCTGTGGCATTTCTAGGCGCATCACTGCTGGAACAGGTAGAGCACTTTCAAAGTGGTTTACCTGATCCAGAAATGTCGTGTTAGCGCTAGAATGCGCCTGATTCAGGTTCATAAATTAGGCACATTCTAGGCTATTATTATGCGCATTAAATTTGGCCAAATTTCATACATGCCGCCCATAGTCTTACACCCCTGATAGGAACCATGATACCAAGTGACCCCCGAGGCCTCTGATTGCCGGCCGTGGTCATGTGCCGGCCACTTATAAACAACGCCGGCCACTTTAATCTCCTATTTTTAGCAGGAGCGATTACTGAATCTCCGGGATCTACTGACTTCGGCCGGACTAGAGTCTATTGCAGTGTCTGCCACTAGATGGCAGCAGCGAGCTCTGTCTCTCTGAAGCCTGATCAGGAGGCGAAAGGCAGAAAGTCACCTTAGACTTGTTCACATGAAACTAAAAAGTAAAGCAATAAAAATAAAGCTCTGAGCGATGTTGTGAATTGTGAGCCGCGTAATTAAAATTTCATACAGCCTCCTGATATCTGCTTTTTAATTAGCTTGGAAGCTATACAAAATCAAAATCTCGACGCCTAATCACAAGTACAAAAAAACAAAAAAACTATACAATCTTTCAACAACTTTTTTATTAACTAAAATAACCCTAGTACGGAGCTCGTAGCTCTGCACAAATAGATTCCTCTGTTGTTGTTGTTTTTTTCAATGGCGTGATCTGGAAAACTTCACCTGAAATTAGTGTAGATCCTTCGCCGGGTGAGAGAGCCCAACATCGTACAAACTAAATGTTAATTTCCAACTAAAAATTTAGGTTGAAGACTTCTTTGTTTAGTGCATTTCGAGTCATACGTTTAGAATACTATTCCCTGAATTGTAATTAATTAAAAAAATTTCTCCCCACCTTCCAAAAGCCAGAACATTTTTAGTTTTCTGTTTAAATAGCCGTATCAGGGCTTGTTTTTTGCAGGACAAGATATATTTTTAACCCCTTAAGCAGAACGCCTGAAAAGTAGTTAATGACCAGAACATTTTTTTAGTTTTTGCTTCCTTGCGTTTCAACAGTTGTAACTTTTTTATTTTTTCAGTGAGCAGTTGGATGAGGCCTCGTTTTATTCGAGACAAGTTGTACTTTATGGGGAAGTAGTTTAAGTTCACTTATAAATAATTGCAGTATTTTTTTTTTATTTTTTTTTTTTTATTTTTTTATTTTTTTGCACCATTCACATTTCACACGTAATAACTTGTTAGATTAATTCTACAGGTTATTACGTTCGTGTGGATACCTAATTTGTGTAAGTTTTTTTTTTTTTGCGTGTAATTTTATTTCACAATTATTTTTTATTAAATATTTATTTTTATTTTATTATTTATTTTTTTACACTTTTTTTTACAGTTTTTATGTTGTTTTTTTTTACTTTTTTTTTTTTAGTCCCATGAAGGGAGAACTGTTTAACATTTTTTTTTAAAAAATTTTTTTTACACTTAATAATGCATTAGCATATTCATATATGCTAATACATTGTATCTGTGTCAGTCTGACACAGGCAGTGATTAGGACAGCACACAGTCTGTCCTGGTCACTGGCTTGATACACAGACAGCCCTGGGGCCACTCTAGGTCCCCAGAGCTGACTGTGCAGCCGTTCCCTGAGCTCTGTCGGGTCACCGGGTGTTCCAATCACTCGACAGAGCAGGGGAACCCTTTGATTGCGCTGCGGTAACGCACCGCCGCAATCAAAGGGTTAAAGCACCGGGTTGCGGAGGTTTCCTCCGCTCCCCGGTGCTCGCAGGGGATGCTCTGGGATCAGGGCTGTGTAGTACAGCCCCGATCCCAGTGCAATTGCGGCACCAGGCGCCGCAAAGTCCGGTGTCTGCAGCGACGTCTAAAGTCGGCGGGCGGTCGTTAAAGAGTTAATGGTGGCATCGACCATACCATATAATGTACAGGGTGACCACCCAAAAAAAAATTATTTGTGGAATGAAACCTCCAATTGCACCAGCTTTGTTTTTTTTATTGTTTTATTTTTGAGGACTTCACTGTTTGATATAAATAACATGTTATCAGTATTCGGTAGATCGGTACGATTTCGGTGACGCCGACTCTTTTGAGATTTTGTTACAATCTAGTAGAGCAGTACAGGACATGTAGTACTGCACTGTACTGTAGAGAGGTGCTATAAACTGCCAATCACTGCATGCACTTCACTAATACATGTAAGAGCAGTACAGGACATGTAGTACCGCACTGTACTGTAGAGAGGCGCTATAGACCGCCAATCACTGCATGCACCTCACTAATACATGTAAGAGCAGTACAGGACATGTAGCACCGCACTGTACTGTAGAGAGGAGCTATAGACCACCAATCACTGCATCTACCTCACTAATACATGTAAGAGCAGTACAGGACATGTAGTACCGCACTGTACTGTAGAGAGGTGCTATAGACCACCAATCACTGCATGCCCCTTTAAACTAATACATGTAAGAGCATACAGGACATGTAGTACCGCACTGTACGGTAGAGAGGCGCTATAGACCACCAATCACTGCTTCACCTCACTAATACATGTAAGAGCAGTACAGGACATGTAGTAACGCACTTTACGTTAGAGAGGTGCTATAGAACTCCAATCACTGATGCACCTCACTAATCATGTAAGAGCAGTACAGGACATGTAGTATCGCACAGTCTATAGAGAGGAGCTATAGACCGCCAATACTGCATGCACCTCACTAATACATTTTAAGAGTACGGACATGTAGTACCGACACTGTACTTAGAGAGGGGCTATAGACCTCCAATCACTGCATGACCTCACTAATACTTGTAAGAGCAGTACAGGACATGTAATAACGCACTGTACTGTAGAGAGGTGCTATAAACCACCAATCACTGCATGCACCTCACTAATATAGATGTCTGACGAGTAAAATGTTCATGATAATTGGTTAGATCTTCCATCAATCACATCTGCCGCAGATCAGCAGTGTCTTTTGCTTTGTATGGGGAGCGCGGCTACAAATATTGTATCCGAGGACGTTGTAATGGACCTCTGTAATATAAAAGCTCGACTGTAAGGGAGCGACTGCAATGTGAAAGCTATGATGTGTCGGCTCCTGGCCCAGGGATCCCCATCGCTGTCCTGCAGCACTGGGCTCATTTATGGGGGCTTTCAAGTTTCAATCATTTTGCCCCCAGGACGAGGGCTGCATGCTGAGCTATTCTTAAAATCAAAAGCAGTGGAAGCCTCAGTGGAGCCTGTAATAGAAGGTGTGAACTGAGCTGACACAGGTGTACATGCACATTAGAGAAATGAATGCCCATGTTACCTTGACATTAAACACACTGGCATATTGAAGTTAAAGAGAACCTGTCACATAGGTTGTGCCCCCCTTGCTGAGGACAGCACAAGCTAGTGTCAGACCTGCTGTTTCCAGCGCTGTGTCCCTTATTCTGGAAGATGCTGGAGTTTTAGAGCATTTACCCCTCAAATCTTATTCATGTGTAGGTGTTAGCTCCGCCCACCAAAGGCAAGCCCCGCCCACTGACAGTTATTCACATGCTTCTACCTATTCAAAGTAACAGGTTTATCAGTTGAGGTGGGCGGGGCTAGCCTCCGATTGGCCGGGTTTGAAAAACTGACTCTCTGAAGGACTCTTCGAATGACTCTTCTGGCTGAAAACTGAAAAATTTTCAGCATTAAATAACGAAAAACTACAGCATCTTACAGAATAAGGGACACAGCGGGGGAACAGCAGGTCGGGACACTGGCTTGTGCTGCCCTCAGCGAGGGGGCAAAGACTATGTGACAGGTTTCTTTAAAGGGGTTGTTTCACTACATCGATTCATCTAACCTCAGTCCTGTTTTTTTGGGGTTTCATTTTGAATTCAGGGCTGTGTTTACTGGTTTCCCAATAGGTGCTGTAGAAGGCAGGTCTGTAGCTATAGCAACCAGTGCTGGCAGCTTATCGGGAAAGAGATCAGACAGGTCTGTAGCTATAGCAATTTAGTGTGGCAGCTTTTCAGGAGAGATCGACAGGTCTGTAGCTATATCAACAGTGCTGGGGAGCCTAATCAGTAGGATCAAAAGGGCTGTGCTTATAGCAACCAGCGCTGCCAGCATTTCAGGAGAGATTGAACAGTTCTGTAGCTATAGCGACCAGTGCTGGCAGCCTATCAGGAGAGATCAAACAGGTCTGTAGCTATAGCAACCCGGCTGGCAGCCTATCAGAAGAGATTTAAAAAGTCTGTAGCTATAGCAACAGGTGCGGCAGCCTATCAGGAGAGCTTTTAGTAGGTTTTGTAGCTATAGGACCAGTGCTGGAGCCTATCAAAGGAGAGGCTTGAGTAGGTCTGTGTTTTAGCGACCAGTGCTGGCAGGGCCTATCAGGAGGGATAAAACAGGTTTTGTAGCTATAGCAACCAGTGCTGGCAGCCTATCAGGAGAGATTGAACAGGTTTTGTAGCTATAGCCAAAACCCGTTTCTAGCAGCCTATCAGGAGAGATAAACAGGTCTGTAGCTATAGCAACCAGTGCTGGCAGCCCCATCAGGATAGATCGAACAGGTTTTGTAGCTATAGCAACCTGAGGAGCTGATGCAGCCCATACAAGAGGGGATATCTAAGAATAGGTAGGACACTGTTAATGGATACATATTGCAAAGTGACTTGTTTTGCAAGATCTTTAACATAAAAAGTAATCATTGTAGTGAGACAACCCCTTTAAGCTCTGTTCATATACCAATGTATACGCTGACATGCACATAGACTCTCCTTAGCCAGATTTATACCTAAAGAGGCTTCTTTGTCATATATTTAGAAGGTGCTCTGACAAGGAATACGTTCTTAATACTAGTGGAACCTTGAAAGGCTATAGTTTCTGCTGCAAGTTGTTCCTATAAATTCCATAGGGATCTGGTGGGGGGAGAGGGGGGTCATAAATGGAAGCAAAAGCACAAATGCGAAGAAATCCAAAGCCCTGAAATAAACTCAACAATGGAAACGTTAGTTTTTGAGCTTCAGATTTGGTTCAAAGTTGAATTCAACCTGAATACGAACAATTCAACTCAGGTTTGGCCCAAATCAATTTTTGGCAATGAAAGTTACCCGTTTAAACCCCAAACCATCGTTCTTTCTTTCAGCGCCCCAGCGGGTCACCCATGTTGACGGTGGATCAAAAAGTGACTGCAGAAAAAGTGAATCAAAAACGCCAGCACCTGGGTCCGGAAGTGACGAGAACCCAGTAAAAAAAAATTTAAACACTAACCTCAAGCTAAGGTTATGGTCAGTGTCAGACAGAAGCTCCTTGGGCCCACCCGAGGAATTTTATTATTGACCCCCCTCTATCTATACATGAGATGTGTACGGCCACCTAAAGAGGGGTGTTCACACCATAAGCATTGGAAGCACATCACTAGGATATGCTATATATATATATATCATGGTCTGATAGGTGTGGGTCCCACTTCTGGCTCAGAATAAAGAGCGGGGTTTAGATTGTGCATGACTTTCCATTCGGTTCTATAGGAGTTCCCAGTACAGGGGAAGCGTGTGTTCTCTCCATTCTGTTCCATGGGAGTTCCCAGTACAGGGGAGCGCTGTTGTTCTCCATTCTTCTCTATGGGAGGTTCCCGTACAGGGGAGGGCTGTGTTCTCCATTCTGTTCTATGGTAGTTCCCAGTACAGGGGAGCGCTGTGTTTCACCATTCTGTTCCTATGGGATTTCCCCAGTACAGGGAGCGCTGTGTTCTCCCTTGTTTTCTACGGGAGTTCCCAGTACAGGGGAGCGCTGTGTCCTCCATTCTGCTCTATGGGAGTTCCCAGTATAGGGGAGCGCTGTGTTCTCTCCATTCTGTTCTATGGGAATTCCCAGTACAGGAGAGCACTGTGCTCACCATTCTGTTTTTTGGGAGTTCCCAGTACAGGGGAGCACTGTGTTCTCCATTCTGTTCTATGGGTGTTCCAGTACAGGGGAGCGCTTGTGTTCACCATTCTGTTCTGTGGGAGTTTCCAGTACAGGGGAGCGCTGTGTTCTCCATTCTGTTCTATGGGAATTCCCAGTACAGGGGAGCGCTGTGTTCACCATTCTGTTCTATGGGAGTTCCCAGTACAGGAGAGCCCTGTGTTCACCATTCTGTTCTATGTAAGTTCCCAGTACGGGGGCACTGGTTTCCTTTGCTGATGCCCTTCCCCTGTTCTTTTTATGCAAGGGGGGGGTTCCCAGTACAGGGGAGCGCTGTGTGTCTCCAATTCTGTTCTATGGGAGTTCCCAGTGCAGGGGAGCGCTGTGTTCTCCATTCTGTTTTATGGGAGTTCCCAGTACAGGGGAGCATTGTGTTTTGCATTGTGTTCTCCATTCTGTTCTACAGGAATTCCCAGTACAGGGGAGCGTTGTGTTCAGAGCTCCCTTAGAACAGATTGTAGAGGCGTGCACAAGGGTGACTGTCTCCCCATTCTGAGCCGAGACATTTGGGGACCAGAAAATCCACTTTAAAGTAACCTCTATACATACAAGGTTTAATAGGACATCTGGTGCTGAAGAAATTATCTTCACCTTTGGTTCCCTGAAATATCGGGTGCACATTATTGCATCAGAGCTGGGGAAGCCTCGTGTACTCTGTTTGTTCAGTTCAATTCTAATTATGGTTGTGGTCCGGATTAGGTTCAGGGTTATGGTCAGAGTGAAAAAAAATTTGGGTTTGAGACGTTACGAATCAGAATTTTTTCCCTAGTTTGGTCAAACTGGTGCCGGGGTCTGAATGCTTTACATCCTCAAACAGTTGATTTGGCCGTGCTGCTGGAGATTATACACGTTGGTATTACTGGTGTCGAGCAGTGACAGACTGGAGCACCACAACACCAAAAGAGTCAAGTAATTGTGCTGTGAAGCTGGTGTGGCCTCCAAGACATATGTGTATGATATTCAAGGAAGTACAAGAACGTGTTGAGCCTAATGCCAATATTGGGTATACAGTACACATATATTCCTGTAGTGCAGTGGCAGATTTCCCACTGGTGCATCCTATACAGCTGCAAGGGGTAAGATGACTCAATGCCCCATTGGAAGCAGCAAGCTTCTATTAGTTTGCATTTAAGGGCATGATCTAATGTATGTTATAAGTCACATGTACTGGTAAATTGTGTTAAAGGGGTTGTCTCACTACAGGGATTGCTGCTTTTTATATTTTAGATCTTGCAAAAACAAGTCCCCTTTGAAATATGTGTCCATGTAACAGTGTCCTCCTATTCCTAGATATCCCTCTTGTATGGGCTGCATCAGTCCTCAGGTCGCTATAGCTACGACCTGTTCAATTCTCCTAATAGGCTGCCAGCCAGGGCCGTCGCTAGGCTGTTTTATTCGGGGCTCGGGCCCCGAATAAAAACCCCTGTGCCCGAGTCTCCCGGGCTCCAGGCTCTGCGCTGGGCCTGGAGCAACCGACGGCCTTTAGCAGCATGTGGTCCGCTGGACGCACACTCAGCTGAGGGCTTCTGCGGAGCAGAGAGCGAGCGTCCCTGCCCCCCCAGACAAGTGTCGGACCGCAGGTCCTTACACCGCGAGGCTGCCGGGTCCTCACAGCGCTGAGGACCCGCGGGCCCGTGGCCTCAGCCTCGAAGCGTCGCGATAAATGTGATGTCATCGCGACGCTGCCTGCCCTCGGGGCACAGCGCAGTCATAGGCCGTGCGCCGGGGGAGCTGCCGGAGGAGCGCGGGCTGAAGAGGACGGAGCAACGCTCGCCGGGGGAGTTAAGGTGAGTATGAATGTTATTATTTTTATAGCGATTACCTGCCTCAGTGCCCCTATATACTGCCTGTGCCCCATAATGCTGCCTGTGGCCCCCATATCCCTGCCTGTGCCCCTATAATCCCTGCAGTGGCCCCATACCCCTGCCTGTGCCCCTTTAATGCCTGCCTGTGGCCCCCTATCCTGCCTGTGCCCCTATAATGCCTCCCTTGTGGCCCCTATACCCCTGCCTGTGCCCCTATAATCCGGTCTTTGCCTCCATATCCCTGCCTGTGCCCCTATAATGCCGGGCTGTTGCCCCCATTGTGCCTGTGGCCCCCATATGCTGCATGTGGCCCCCATATCCCTTGTCTGTGGCCCCTATATACTGCCTGTGCCCCTATAAGGGCCCTGCCTGTGGCCCCCTTTATGCTGCCTGTGGCCCCCATATCCCTGTCTGTGGCCCCCTATATACTGCCTGTGCCCCCATATCCCTGCCTGTGGCCCCCATATCCCTGCCTGTGGCCCCATATGATGCCTTTGCCCCTATTTTACTGCCTGTTGCCCCTATATACCTGCCTGTGCCCCCTATATCCTGCCTGTGGCCCCCATTTTACTGCCTCATTGCCCCCAGATACTGCCTCAGTGCCCTTATATACCTGTTTTGTGGCCCCCATATACTGCCTCAGTGCCCCCATATACTGCCTCAATGACCCTAATATACCTGCTGTGGCCCCATTACTGCCTGTGCCCCTATATTATGCTTTGGACCCATATACCTCCCTGTGGCCCCTATATACTGCCTCGTGCCGCCATATACTGCCTGTGGCCCCTATATATGCCTCAGTGCCCCCAAATTTTCTCCCTGTGGCCCCATATACTGCCTGTGGCCCCATTATACCTGCTGTGCCCCCTTTATACCTGCCTGTGGCCCACTATATACTCCCTCAGTGCCCTATATACCTGCCTTAGTGCTCTTATATACCTGCCTCGGGGCTCCTATTTTTACTGCCTCAGTGCCCTATATTCTGCTCAGTGCCCCCATATACTGCCTGTGGCCCCTATACGCCTGTGGCCCCATATACCTGCCTGTGGCCCCCTTTATACCTGCCTGTGGCCCCATATACTGCCTGTGGCCCCATATATGCTTAGTGCCCTATATATACCTAAACTGAGGGGACTGCTATACCTAAAATTAAGGAGTTGCGGGAAAATTTTTGTGAGGATTCTAAGATATTTGTGCCCAAAATACTCAGGGACGAGTCTTGGCCGGGAGCAAATCAGAAATGAAGGTGTGAACCGGATGGGAAGAAAAGGGAAGTGAACGACGCTGATCAGAAAAGGGACGTCTCCGGTGGTCCACTAAATGTAACTGCAGTGTAATCACTTTATTTCTGCAGGTCTACATACAACTGTAACTACCACTATCTGGTCACTGTATGGCGGTAATATATGTCTCTAGGGCTGTGTGCAGTGGATAGTCATCATATGGGGGTTGCGTTCGGTCAGGGTCTGGCAGGATTATTTGAGCCTTAGTGTAATAGTTTGGGTCTTGGTTTTGTAGGGAGGGTTTTAGTATAATCATTGTCTGGTAGATTTGCTCCATGTATCGGTGGATGTTTTGGTGACTGTTTAGGGGTATTGTCATATGAAGGTGAGAAGTTCTGAAAAGTAAATTGTCATTGGTGATTTTTTTCTGTACAGTGACTGCCCGAGGAGATGGACGGGATCTGTGTGGGATGTGCAGAAAAATTAGTGACAGGAACAGAAGGTTTTTCTCTGTAAAAAAAAACATCCCCCAGTTCATAATGAGGCGTGGATAAAATGTGTGTGAACCCCGCTCTACTGAGCAAAACACAAAGGGCCCGAGCCCCGGATGTTTTAGGACCCTAGCAACGCCCCTGCTGCCAGCACTGGTTGCTATAGCTACAGACCTGTTAGATCTATCCTGATAGGCTGACAGTGCTGGTCGCTATAGCTACAGACCTGTTCAATCTTCTCCCGATAGGCTTCCAGCAGGGTCGCTATAGCTCAGACCTGTTTGATCTCTCCTGATAGGCTGCCAGCACTGGTTGCTATAGCTACAGACCTGTTCAATCTCTCATCATAGGCTGCCAGCACTGGTTGCTATAGCTACAGACCTGTTTGATCCCTCATGATAGGCTGCCAGCACTGGTCGCTATGAAGCTACAGACTCTCGTTTGATTCGACCACGTTTATAGGCTGCCTAGCACTGGGTCGTGGAAATATCTACCGACCTGTGTTTGATCTCTACTGATAGGCTGCAGCTCACTGATTATCTCATAGATAAGATATCCATGTTCAATCTCTCATATAGGCTGCATGCACTAGGTTGTATTTCTACAGACTCTGTTTAAGCTCTCTGATAGAGCTGCCAGCACTGGAGCTATAGCTACGAGACTGTTCCAAATCTCTCTTGATAGGGCTGCCAGGCACTGGTTGCATATAGCTTACAGCCCTGTTCAATCTGTCTCTGATAGGCTGCCAGCACTGGTTTGCTATAGCTACAGACCTGTTTCATCACTCATGATTAGGCTGACCAGCAATGGTTGCTATAGGCTACAGACCTGGCTTCTACTACAGCTAGTGGAAGCCAGTAAACAATTCAAATTGAAACAGAAACAGGACAAATCAATGTATAGTGAGACAACCCCTTTAAATAAAAAGCATAGATAATTGCTAATATATGGTGAGATCATTGGACTCTAGAGGGTCTATTCTATATACAGTGTTCACACTGGGGCCCCCAGGTGTAGTGGCTCTGCACTACTGACAGGTGAGTCTTCTCATCCCTACCTCCATAAAGGGAATGAATACTGGACTGTGAAATAGTAGGATATAACACCGACGTCATATTGCACAGCATGAGCTGCCCTATAGTCAATGAGCACCCCATATCTGTTCATTTGATGTTGCAATGTTCCAAGTAGGAACGTGCAAACTTTGTGGCAACAAATGTACGTGCTATAGTGATCAATTTACTCTGACACTAAGTCGATGGCCTCCTTGTTAACACATCTTTAACAGGGTCATTATAAGGCTCAATCACTTACCCTTTGTAAAGTCAAATGGTAGGAGCCATCTGAAAAAGAGGAAAGAAATAAGTTAATGAAATCATAATGCTTACCATGGATTTTTACGCTACCTCCGCTTATTCTTCCTTCTCTCTCGGGAAAAATTGAGGTTTTCATGATTTTTACAAAGTGTAAGTAAAAGAGGCTTAGCCGGAGGAGTGAGCGCACGCTAGGCTTGTATTTGGCACTGGGAAAGGATACGAGCATGTAGAAAGAATTTTTCTGCACTGTCTAGTGGACCATATAGAAAAGCATAAATGTATGGCAACGTGTGGCTCTGGAGCAAAATTATATAAAAAGTGCTGAAATATTGTACAATTCAGTCAGATCTCTAATCACACTTTGAGGCAGAATACCCAAATCATTCAACCTCCACCTCAACACATAATAAATTATTTATGGATACTTTTATAGTTATGATACATAATACCACAGTATCAGGACATAGATATGACAGCAGGGGTGTAACAATACCCTACGGTCAATTAGCAGAAAAGGCATAAGGAAGAATTGCTTCGCAGGACTCGATTATGTTCACAGAGTAGAACATCTTGAAAATAGGTTTAAAGATTAAAAAAAATACCTGAAAAACTACGTATTTTAAACGCCAAATGAAAGAGTATAAAAAATCTGACACAAAAAGATTGCCATAGAATAA
Source organism: Phyllomedusa bahiana (assembly GCA_025379985.1). Taxonomy (NCBI): domain Eukaryota; kingdom Metazoa; phylum Chordata; class Amphibia; order Anura; family Hylidae; genus Phyllomedusa; species Phyllomedusa bahiana. The sequence continues at coordinate 220,518 of JAODAL010001172.1, read as the reverse complement.
AAAAAGTAAGATAAACAAAACTAGGAGAGATACCTCAAAAAAAATAATATAAATCAAAAAAAATAAAGGTTATATCACTCTCACACCAATATACTTCCTCAACGATGTCTGTATAAGGAATATTTTTGACCAAACATTTGGTACATTTAAAAAAAAAAGACCTTTTCTAGGTCACTTCTAACCCGACAAACCGGTTTATTTATTGGGAGGCACCTAATATTAAAAACTTAGTAGCCCCCTAGTCGGGTTAAAGACCTACAGAAATTCCGAACGTAAACTTCCCAGTTAATCAGGATAGTTCCTCCTGTGTGGTCCCACCTTTGACATGTTGCTCCAGTATCTCATTACACGGTCACATATGACAATCTACCAATATCACGAAAAGAATATATCCGTATAAAACATGGTACTCAAAATGGGCGAAAAGTCTCCTTTATCATTTATGTTATAGAATGTGTATGCCAAATCCAAATACGTCTGCAGAACTATCGCGACCTCTGCACCTCCGCCTTTATGGCCTCATTTTTAAAAAAGAGACGTGTGAAAAGGACATGGGGAGGACATGCTGCCACAGCGTCTCCGACAACTGGAAAGAATACATCACCCTAGAAGAGACTTCACAGTGTTAAAAGTATATACTCCGCAGTTGTTGTTTTCATCCTTTACACTACCGAACCGCCTACATGCTTTACTGAAAAGAGACAATGTTTGGATCTATAGGCTACAGACTTACTGTTCCCCAAAGGGTCCCTACATGAGTGCCAACGTATTAATTGCACTTGATAAATCCTTCCTTCTACCCCGATTTGTCTTATTTGATTAGGATATCATTTTAAAAACTCATTGCTAGAGAAAACAAGCGGGCAACATATGAGATACGCCGCAGTGATTTAACTCGTTACAATGTAAACATCATATCTAGCTTTCATTTATGCCTGTTCATTATATGAGATAGAGTTTTTATTTATTTTTCTATTATGTATTACCACTAATATTACTGCTGCTTGAATTCTATTCATTTTTCCCTGCTGTCTCATTTGTGTATCTGTGGGGCATTATCCCATAGTTTACATCTGCAGATGCAACTTGTCTAGTGGCCCCTCCCGCCCAGGAACGGGACCCCGTTCAAGTTCATATTTACACTATCCGAAGAATGTAACAATGAGAGAGATGTAGGAGATAGGATTGAGTAGAGAGAGAGAGATGTAATGTAATATACACTCACCGGGTCCATTTATTATGGTACACCATCGTAGTAAGGGAGTTGGACCCCCTTTTGCCTTCAGAAGCTGCCTCTCAATTTCTTCTGGCAAGAGATTCACAACGGTGTTGCAACGATGCTTCAATTGGTACCATGGGGCCATAAGAGTGCCAGAAATTTCCCCACTACCTGGACACTCACTCACTCAGCCTGAACCGTTCGGATTACAAAGGCAGGTGGATCCATGATCTTTCTGTTGTTGACGCCCTATTTCGAGAACTACCATTCCGATAATGTACGCAGCAGAAATCGAACTCATCAGACCTAGGCAACGTTTTTCCAATCTTTACTGTCAAATTTCGATGAAGACTTGGGCAAAATTGGCAGCACTCAGTTTCCTTCCGTTCTTAGCTGTAAGGGTAGGGCAACCCCGGTGGTGTGGTCTTCTGTGCTGTAGCCATCTGCATCAAAGTTCGCATGTACTAGTGCGTTCAGGAGATTGCTCTTCTGACCTACCTCTGGTTTGTATACGGGTGGCTATTGAGGCACTGGATGCCTTTTCTATCTAGCTCGAAACGCAGTCTGCCCATTCTCCTTTGACCTCTGGCATCAACAGGCATTTCCGCCCACAGGACTGCCCGCTTCACTGGATGTATTTTCTTTTATAGGACACCATTTCTGTAACCCTCTAGAGATGGTTGCTTGTGCCTGTGATGAAGATATTCCCCAGGAGATCAAGCTGTTTTTGAAGAAATACTCAGACCAGCCCTTCTGGCACCAACAACCATGCACGTTCAAAGGAACTCAAATCACCATTTCTTCCCCGTACTGCATGCTCGGTTTGAACTGCAGATTGTCTTTTGGACCATGTCACTCTACATGCTAAAGTGCATAGAGTTTGCGCCATGTGATTGAATGATTAGAAATAAGTGTTAACGAGCAGTTGGACAGGAGGTACCTAATAAAGTGGCGGTGTAGTGTCTGTAACTTTAGTTTTTCTACTGTGCCAATCCTATTCAATGTCTACAATAAATCCTCTAAAATTTAAATTTCTTTTTTTCCTCATGGTTTAACATCTATTCCCCTCACTTCCTGTTCTCTTTTTCGTCCCCTATAGTAAGATACTTATTAAGACACCATCTCTGCTAGAAGTCTCAGGCATATTTAATCTTTCTATCTGTTATTCTCCAGAGAGAATAGCTCCTTTTTCATTAGCGTCCGTTTTGGATTCCCTCGGCGTAGAGGCACAAATCCATTCGCCTCCTTACATTCCTTCCGATTGGTTGTTTATAATTACCGCTTACTTAGCACAACAATTCACCAGGGATACCCCTATTACTGTACGCTACTTGGCTATGTTGAATTTGCCTCTTTACACTTTTAACCCCAATCACATCCCTCTACTTGTAGAAGATATGAAAATTCACTTTGGGCGCGTTTTTTGTTTTCTGTTTTTCGCACCTTATGGATTTGATTCAGAACCAAAGATACTGATTGGCTCCAGATTGTATCTCCCAGCACCTCTTCCTCCTATTGTTTTTCCCTTATCCTTGTTCCTTTCACAATCTTTAGCAGGAAATTTTCTTTATTGCCTCATCCCACAAAGCAGTGATTTATCTACTATCATACTTTTCAGACTACACACCCCTCTATAGCAATGTTTCCCAATAAAGGAAACATTGTATATTTGTTTACACAAGGTTTATGTTTTTTGGCATTACATCAACTACTTTGTCTCCGGAGCTCACGGCTTCATCTTCCCCTGTCTCTGACCGACTCTTCCCACTGATCTCAGCACACACTTTTAGAGATTTCGACAATTATATCTTCCAATTGTCGTTAGATCCTACCGACTAACCTGTCTATTCATCACGTCATTCACATGCAAATGAATAACAACCAATTACAGATAATAGTGTATAGCACAATTACTTATTACGTGTCATATTTGTACAAATTGAATAACTTACTGAATGAAGCTCGTTAAGTTTGCTTTCATGGTTCTTTTAAATTGAGAATCGGTCATTACCAGTAGCCATGTTTAGAATAAAAACCTTTTTTACATAAAACCTCATAGCTAGGTCTTTTTTTATCTTTCACTGCACGTTGCGCCGGGTCCGTTTTTCTTTTTCCTCTTTAGAATTCATAGGACCCCCAGAGCAAAATGAGATTGTGCCCCAAACCACCCAGGTATAATAATACCGGACCATATATCAGGGAAAGCCCATAGTATAGCTGTGAGATATAATAATACTGCCATATATCAGGAAACCACATCACAGTAGTGCGGGTGATTAATAATACGTCATTATCAGGATTCCCACATAGTAGAGCTGGATAGTAGATAAAAAGTATACCGTTTATATCTAGGAAGCCTACATAGTAGAGATGGAGATATAATGTAAATTCTGCAATATTTCAGGAACCCACATAGTAGAGCTGGAGATATAATTCTACTTGCCATATATCAGGAACCCACATTATGTAGAAGTCTGGAGATATATTTAATACCACCAAATGTCAGGAATCACACATAGTAGAGCTGGAGGTAACTAAAATTATCGCTAATATATCAGGGAACCCACTCATGTGAGTGGAGATATAATTATACTGCCAGGTTTCAGGAACCCACATAGTAGAGCTGGAGATATATAATACCCGACAAGTATATCGGCGAACACACATGAGTAGTAGTTGGAGAATAAATAATACCGCCATATATTGGGGAACCTCCACATAGTAGAGCTGAAGATATAATAATACCAGCTGTCTTATTGGGGAAGACCACATACGAACGAGCTGTAGATAATAAATAATACCCACTATATGAGGAACCCACAAACATATAGCGCTGGGAGATTACCAATTTTTTTTTTTTTCCGGGCCCAAAACATATATCAGGGAACCACACATAGTAGAGCTGGAGATATAATAATTCCGCCATGTTCAGCGAAGCCACATAGAGAGCTGGCGGGATATAATAATAACAGCCATATATCAGGGGAACCCACATAGTTAGACGCTGGAGATATAATAATACCGCCCATATCTCGGGGAACCCCAATAGTAGAGCCTGAAGATATAAATAATGTCCCCATATTTTGGGGAAACCCACATAGTAGGTGGACGATATGAATAATATCCCCCATTTTTAGGGGCAACCCTAATGTAGAAGCTGGAGTATATATACGCCAAGTATCGGGGGAACCCCACATATAGTAGAGCTGGAGATATAATAATACCGCCATATATCAGGGAATACACATCGTAGTGCTGGAGCTATATTATGCCGCCATATATCAGGGGGGAATCCCACATAGTAGAGCTGGATGATATAATAAAAGACACCTATTTCAGGGAACCAACATACAGTCAATGGCCAGAAGTTTGAGAATGATCACAAACATTATCGTTTCACATGTTCTGTTGCCCTCTGGTTTTTTGGGTGTTTTAAGATGCGTTTTATCACATTAGAAATACAAGTGGCATCATATGATGAGTTACCAAAAGCTTTTATTGACAGGAATGAGTTATGCAGCAAGTCAATTTTTGCGAGTGTTGACCCTTCTCTTCAGGACCTCTGCAATTCTCCCTGCTATGCTCTAAAATCACCTTCTGGAGCAAATCCCTGACTGATTAGTCCGTCCATTCTTGAAACAATCAAATGACTGCATTTTGTCCACAATTCTGTTGGTTTTTGTTTCCCACCCGTCTCTTGTCTGATTGACCACAAGTTCTCAATGGCCCCAGGATTATAGATATGGGGGTTTCCAGGACCCTTGGAACCTCCAAATATCGTCTGTTTGTTCACTGAGCCTCATTTAGTTATCACCTCTTCTTTTACTGGGCCCTCAAAGGTGCTACCATCAGTGCTGGAAAGGCCATTGTTGATCACCAAACTGCTCTCTGCGTACAGTTTGGATGAGTTTGATCTTGGAGGGACATTCTCAGGTACCTTTCAGATATTCATGGATGTGTTTTTAGGCAAAGACTGATAGAGAGCGATTCACTTGCTGAGATAGCAACCCCACACATGATATGGTTTGACTGGATGCGTTACAGTTGGCATGAGACATATGACTGGGTGGTTTATTCACAGCTCCACTGTCTTTCTCGAACCATAGACGGTTTTCCTGATGTTCCATCAACATTCGGAAAGGGGATTCATCAGAGGAAATGACTTTACTCACCAGTCCTCAGCAGGTCCTCCCTGTACCTTTCGGCAGATATCAGCTCTGTCACCCTGACTGTTTTTTCTGGAGAGAAAGTGAGCTTCTTTGCTGCCATCCTTGACACTAGGCCTTGCTCCATGAGCATCTACCGCAGTCTCAACAGTGCGTGCAGAGTGCACTCACACCTGGCCTGCTGCCATCCTGAGCAAGCTCTGCATGTCGGTAGCCCAGATTTCCAAAGCTGAAACCATTTTAAGAGCGGCGGTCGCTCCTGGCGCAGTGCTGGTCTTTCTTGGGCGACCCCTGAAGCCTTTTTGGCAACAATGGAACTCTCTCCTGAATTTCTTTGATGATTGCAATAGATTGTTGACTGAGGTGCAATCTTTTAGTGCAGATACTCTTCCCTGTTAGGCCAGTTTTGTGCAGTGCAATGATGACTGTTTCTTTAGAGATAACCATGGTTAACAGAAGAGAAACAATGCTGCCAAGCACCAGCCTCCTTTTAAAGTGTCCAGTGGTGTGATTCTTACTTAATCATGACAGATTGATCTCCAGCCCTGTCCTCATCAACACCCACACCTGTGTTAATGGAGCAATCACTGAAACGATGTTAGCTGCTCCTTTTAAGGCAGGCCTGCAATGAAGTGGAAATGTGTTTTGGGGGAAAAAGTTCATTTTCTAGGCAACTATTGACTTTGCAATTAATTGCTGTTAAGCTGATCACTCTTTATAACATTCTGGAGTATATGCAAATTGCCATTATAAAACCTGATGCAGTAGACTTTGTCAAAATTAACATTTGTATCATTCTCAAAACTTTTGGCCATGACTGTAGTAGAGCTGGAGATATAATAATACTGCCATATATCAGGGAACCTACATAGTAGAGCTGGATATATAATAATACTGCCATATATCAGGGGAAAACTACATAGTAGAGCTGGATATATAATAATACTGCCATATATCAGGGAACCTACATAGTAGAGCTGGATATATAATAATACTGCCATATATCAGGGAACCTACATAGTAGAGCTGGAGATATAATAATACTGCCATATATCAGGGAACCTACATAGTAGAGCTGGATATATAATAATACTGCCATATATCAGGGAACACACATAATAGAGCTGGAGATATAATAATACCACCATATATCAGGGAAACCACATAGTAGAGCTGTAGATATAATAATACCGCCATATATCAGGGAACCCACATAGTAGAGCTGGAGATATAATAATACCGCCATATATCAGGAACACACATAGTAAAGCTGGAGATACAATAATGCCGACATATATCAGGGAACCCACATAGTAGAGCTGGAGATATAATAATACCGCCATATATCAGGAACACACATAGTAAAGCTGGAGATACAATAATGCCGACATATACATGTACAATTTTTCTAATACCTGGATGGATACCGCGGATGTAGGGAATAACGCCGTGTGAACCTAGCCAAAAAATGGTGTTAGTCATGTGACCTCCTGCCATTCAGCTCATCACAGGGTCACATGACATCTATGGGGCAACTAAATTGGAATACCATATATACTCGAGTATAAGCCGACCCGAATATAAGCTGAGGCACCTAATTTTACCACAAAAAACTGGGAAAACGTATTGACTCGAGTATAAGCCTAGGGTGGGAAATGCAGCGGCTACTGGTAAATTTCAAAAATAAAAATGGATACCAATAAACTTACATAGGCAGGTATAGGCAGTTTAATGTCCCCTATAGGCAGGTATATGTCCCCCATAGGAGGTATAGGCAGGTAAATGTCCTGTATAGACAGCTATAGGAAGGTATATGTCCCCCATAGGTAGGTATATGTCCCCTCATAGGCAAGTATATGTCCCCTATAGGCAAGTATAGGTCCCCCATAGGCAGGTATATGTCCCCTCATAGGCAAGTATATGTCCCCTATAGGCAAGTATAGGTCCCCCATAGGCAGGTATATGTCCCCTCATAGGCAAGTATATGTCCCCTATAGGCAAGTATATGTCCCCCATAAGCAGCTATAGGCAGGTATAGGTAGGTATATGTCCCCTATAGGCAGGTATATGTCCTCCATAGGCAGGTATATGTCCCCTCATAGGCAGGTATATGTCCCCCATAGGCAGGTATATGTCCCACATAAGCAGTTATAGGCAAGTATATGTCCCCTCATAGGCAGGTATATGTCCCCCATAGGCAGGTATATGTCCCCTATAAGCAGTTATAGGCAAGTATGTGTCCTCCATAGGCAGGTATATATCCCCCAGAGGCAGGTATGGGCAAGTATATGTTACCCAGAGGCAGGTATAGGCAGTTTTATGTCCCCCATAAGCAGCTATAGGCAGGTATATGTCCCCCATAGGCAGGAATATGTCCCCTCATAGGCAGGTATAGGTAGTTATATGTCTCCCATAGGCAGGTATTTTAAAGTTGGGGGGAATATGAAAAATAAAACCTTTTTGCGGGGGTTTCGTCTTTACCGAGTTCATTGTTCGATATAAATAATGCATAACCTGTGTGCTGATGGCCGTCATGATTCCTGGTGATACCAAATATGTAGGATTTTCTTTATGTTTTAGTATTTTTAATAAAAATTAAACATTCTCTACTTTTTAAATTTGCGCTGCAGCCACATCTTCTGCTACCAATAACTTTTTTGTTATCCCATTCATGGACTTTAGTGAGGGCATTTTTTTTTGCAGGCTGCAGTGTAGTTTTCATCGGTACCATTATGGGATCCACTGAACTTTTAATTCCAATTATTTGGGCATGTGAAATGACCAAACAGCGCAATTTCTTTTTTTCTTTTACTATACGGAATGAAATGATCTTATGTTTTAATAGATCCAAATTTTATGGACGCGACGACTGGGTGTAACTTTTCAAAACAATTTTATTTGCAAAAATGGAGGGGGTTTTAAAAATTTTATATTTATTTATTTTTTAAATTTTTTTTTTTTTTTTTTTACACTTTTACTTGTAGTCCCCTAAGGTATTGCCACTGCAGGGCATGTAATAGTACCCCTTATGAAGCCTAATTCATTTAGATCCGCTGAAGATAAATAGGAAGAATTTTGTCCCCAAAACACTACTTTAAAAGGGAACCAGGGTCAAGCCCGTGTGTGGTCCATGAAAGACGCTGCTGGAGGTAAAAAATATGGAGAGTTCTGCCCCCAACACAGTTTTAACCAGAGTCACGATCGTTGGTGGTATTTTAAAAACACTGCTGGAGGAGAATACTGGAGATTCTGCCTCCATACACTACGTTCCCGGATACCGGGTACTGCCGTGTGGTGTCACATGATAAACCTGCGGGAGGTAGAAAAAGGGAATTTCTGCCCCCCAACACCTTTACCGGGGTTTACCAGGGTACATACCTGTGGCTGGTACATGTAAGAGCTGCTGGAGGGGTAATAGGGGAGAAGTTCCCCCCTTTCCCGTCTACCGGGATACCGGGGTACATGATTGTGGATCCATAAAACACTCTGGAGGTAGAAATACGGAGAATTCTGCCCCTCCATACCAAAATTTTCCCTAAAACCAGGGACATGCCGGTGGTGGCAATATAAGACACTGGGGAGGATAATACTGGGAAGTTCGGCCCCTCACTACTTTTCCCTGGATCCCGGGGGTCCATGATGTGTGCTTCAATGTAAGAGTGCTGGAGGGGGAAATATGGAATTTTGCTCCCCATACATACTGTTACCGGGATACAGGGTACATGATCAACGTGCGGGGAAGGTGGAAATACTGGAGAATTTTTGCTCCTCCATACATACGTTATGGATCCCGGGGGTCACTGATCAATGGCTGGAGGTATTTATACGGGGGAAAGTTTGCCCCCCATTCACTACTGCATACATCCCAACTTTGAAAGTAAAAAAGCATTTGATACCCACCCCATTTTGCATGTAACCCAGCCCCCTTAAAAAAGCCCACCCTACTCCACCTAAACTGGTAATGGTCTGAAGAAAGCTAATTAGGGTTTTGGCGTCCCCCTTTCTTGGAGTTGGAAGCTTATTCAGCATCCAGAAGTGGGAGATCCCCCAAACATCCCCCAATAGGTAGGTTCCGGGGCCTATTTGAATGAAACCGGGTTATCTTCCTGTAGTCAGGTTAATGCCCCTTCTAGCCGGGTAGCTGTCCCAATAGCCAGAAGTCCCCCTTACATCCGGGTATGCCTCCATTACCCAGGTAGTGCCCCCAATACCCAGGTAGTCCCCCAAAACCCAGGTATGCTCCAATCCCGGGTATGCCCCCAATACCCACTTAGATGCCCCTTACACCAGGTTTTCCCCCAATATAGGGGGATGCCCCCTTTATCCGGTGATGCCCATGAGCCAGCAGATCCCCCCATGAAGGAGATCCCCACCTTTCCAGGTAGAGCCCCCGACCCAGGCAGATCCCCCCTTTACCGGCAGATGCCCCCAGGGGGGGCAGATCCCCCTTTTTCCCAGGCAGATCCCCCCATGAAGGGAATCCCCCCATGAGCCAGGCAGATGCCCCTTGAGAAAAGAGATCCCCCCTTCATCCAGGAATGCCCCATCTCCGGGTAGATCCCCCCACCCATTCAGATCCCCCCTTTACCCCAGGCAGACCCCCAGGCGGGGCAATCCCCATGCCGGCCATCCCCCTTTACCAGGAGATCCCCCATGCCAGGCAATGCCCCCTTTTCCGGTAGATCCCCCCATGACCCGGGGCAATGCCCCCCCGGCAGACCCCCCCCTTTATCCAGGAGATCCCCCCATCCCAGGCAGAGCCCCTTTATCAGGAGATGCCCCACCCAGGCAGTGCCCCTTTATCTAGGTAGATGCCCCTTTACAGCAGATGCCCCTGCCGGGCAACCCCCCTTTATCCAGGTAGATGCCCCATGAGGGGCGATCCCCCCCATGCCAGGCAGTGCCCCTTTTCCCGGAGATGCCCCCATGACCCGACGATGCTCCCTTATCAAGTAGATGCCCCCAGAGCCAGCAGATGCCCCCATGCCGGGCAGAGCCCCCTTTATCCAGGTAGATGCCGCCATGGCGAGGCAGATCCCCCATGCCAGGAGACCCCCCTTTATCCAGCAGATGCCCCAATCCCAGGGCAGATCCCCCCTTTAGGGGTAGACCCCCCCCTTATCCAGGCAGATGCCCCCATCCCAGGCAGATGACCCTTTATAAAGGAGATGCCCCCAGACCCACAGCCCCCCCTGCAGGAGATGCCCCCAGACCGAAGAGGGCCCCCCTGATCCGACAGTGCCCCATGACCAGGCATGCCTATAGCTAGTAACAATAAATAATAAAACCTGTTCACACCCCCCCCCTTTGCACTCAGCTGACAAAAACCCCCCCCCCCCTCCAGGGAGCCAGCCACCCCCCCCCCCACACATACAGCCTCCCCGCACCACCCCTGTGGCACCCAGTTCTTCAAACTGGGGGGAAGGGGGGGGAGCTTCGTGGGTCCGTAAGCCTGCCCCCTTCCCCCCCAATGCTCTCGAGCTTTGGAAAAATGCCCCGCGGGTGAGGACAGAGGCTGCAGGGCGGTCAAGAGACGTAAAAAAGAGTGCCCCTGCCTCTGTTCGATAACCCTTGCCCCTAAAGGCCGGGGGGTTATGCCCCCTAGCAGGGGGGCGGGGGCCGGCCCCCATTAGCGGAGTGACCCCCAAAAAAAGGGGGGGTTGGGAACAGCATCTTTTTCCGGATAAAACGGGCACATGCCTGTGTGTGGTAATGTGCTGTGGAGGAGTAATACTGGAGAAGTTCTGTCCTCATACATACGTTACCGGGTACCAGGGGGCACATGACTTGTGGTGGCCCCTTTTACTTGTGGTGGTCACAGAAAAGACGCTGCGGGGGTTTACACTGGAAAGTTTGCTCCTCCTACAAGTTTTCCTGGAACCACGGTTCCAGACCTGTGTGGTGGTCACTAAGACTGTGGAGGGAGTAATACTGGAAAATTCCTCCTCCCCATACGTTACCGGATACCCGGGTACTGACCTGTTGGGTGGGCAATGATAAATGTGCTGGAGGTTGTAATACTGGAGAATTCTGTCCTCCATCACATGTTACCCGGGTACCGAGTACTGACCTGTGTGGTGGTAATAAAGACGCGGGAGGTAGTAATATGGAAAAGTCTGTCCCCCATACCTACTGTTTCCCGGATAAAAGGGCAATGACCTGTTGGTGACACTAAAATGCTGCTGGAGGTGGTAATACTGGAGAAGTTCTGCTCCCCCTCACAGTTACCTGGTACCAAAATTACATGCCGTGTGGGGGTCACAGATAAACCTGCTGGAGGGAGTAAACGGAGAAGTTCTGCCCCCCAACACTATGCCCTGGTATAGGGTCCATGACCCGTGTGGTGGCCCAGACAAACTTTGGAGGGCGTATACTGGAGAAGTTCTGATCCCCATAATCTTTGCTTCGGATACCAGGGTACATGACGTGTGGGGTAATGACCTTGTGGTGGGACAGTAAGACCCCCCTGGAGGGGTAATACTGGGAAGTTTTGCTCCCCCCTACCTATGCTACCCGGTACCGGGTCACATGACCCTTTTGGGGGTCCCCCTGACCCGTGTGGTGGTCCCAAAAAGCCCTTGGAGGTTTAAATTGGAGGTTTGCTCCTCCATACACTCGTTATGGAACCCGGTCACATGACCCGGTGGGGGAAAAAGACCGTGTGGTGTCAAGATAAAAACGCTACTGGGGTGTAATACGGAGAAGTTTGCCTCGTCTCAGCACTGGATAAAAGCTACAGGAGCAAATGTTTAATAATGCAAATAGAAAATTTTATGATTTTATTATATATGTTTTAATTTTTTAAGAAATGGAGACCCATTAAGATAGTTCTAATTTTAATCCACATAGCAAACACATAGGTTTCTTCGCTAAATAATTACCACCAGCCCTGGTGATAGCCGTGTGAATTGCTCACTCTTTTAGGATCATTCCTCTACCTCACACATTGTCTGAACCGCTGAAAGATAATAATGTAAAGTTATGGAAATGATCTTATTACCATAAAATCTGTTTTCCCTGTAAACAGCAATGATTTATCTCAGCAGAACTTTTCTTTAACATCAATTTTTCATACATTTCCTAATCTTCCAGCTATAATTTTCCATTTGTAGTCCATCTGGAAACAAGACAGCACCAGAAGCTGAACACCTATATATCCGACGCCTGAGGCAAATAATACTGAATAATAAATAACCCAATACCATCACTAAATACAGACTAGAAGAGCCTGGGGCTGAAACTGCGCCGTCTGTCCCTAGTGGTGGAAGGATGGACTTACAGGAGATTAAATCTGCTCAGAGGCCAAAGGTCAGAACCCCTGAGGCACCAATCTGACCGGGTAATGCTTTTCGGCACGGGGCTGGAGTTCATTGGGGTTTCCGACATAGTAGGGTAGCCTTTTCCTGTCTGGCCAAAACCTGAATTCATCTACATGTAGGAAGTTTGTAAAAATCGGAAAAAAACTACTTCCCGGGGTGTTTTACTCATTGAATTTGGGTTTTGAACAAACTATTTTTTATCAGGTTCTTTATAAATATTCACTTTTACCCAAAAAGGAAATAGGCAAATTTATAATCTCATTTTATCCTTTGTAAATTTAGTAAACTAACCCTTTTTCTGGATCAACGGCCCAAGTTTGTAGGTTGGACTTGATTACACCCAGATTTGGAGTCATTGAATTGTAGAATATATTGGTGCATAAAAAAAAATTAGGAACAGGCAAAAAAAAAAAAAAGGATCCCCCAAAAGCAAAGGCTCTGTACTACATGATGCCATTTTCATGGGTCTGCTTTTGCAAACCCATGCAAATGATACAACCAACATCTCGTATGGGTGGTGGGGGGTGGTGTGAAGTCATTGGTCACCAATAAGAAGAAAGCAAATGTCAGACCAAAATTACAGTGTGATGCCTCATGAACAGTGTCGGACTGGGGCACCTAGGGCCCACAGGTGGAGTTGACTCTAGGGGCCCCAGTTGAGTTGTTTCTGGGCCCACCAGTTGAGCTGTTTCTGGACCCACCAGTTGAGTTTATTTTAGGGACCAACCCTACAGCTACTGTAAATGACTGTACCTGCCTCCTATACTCTGTGTCTTGCTTTTTGCCTCTCTTTCTCTGCTTTTTGCCTCTTCTGAGAATTTTATATGGAGTTAAAAAACAACTTTTGGTTTTACCATGTTCAGGGGCCCACCGGGGTTTACCTATTCCCTTTGAGCCAGTCCAAGTCTTCTCATGAAACAACCCTTTTCATATATGGCCTCTTTGGGGAATATGGCTGCAATAAAGAAATGGCCTTCCTTTGGGACCTTTTGCACTTCTGTGCACCACTTTTTCTCTTGTAGACCAACCATCGTTGTGTGACATGGTCCTCCATTTACAGAAACTGAGCCAATGCCAATCTGCTGATGGTGAGACACCCCCTTAGACCACGTGTCAAATTCAAAGCCCTTGGCTCGTACCCTGCCCGTCACGTCATTTTGTGAGAGCTTAGACACAGCGAGCAGGGATATACAAGGTTTAGGGTGTGAAAGGACTGGCTCTCCCTTTTCCCCAGAGAAAAGGCAGAGGTGTCAGCACCTGCACAAGGAGGACTGCCATCTTGGATTTAGAGCTCTAGCCCAGATCTCCATGGCACAGCTCAATCAGCCCTACCCGGATACCCTAGCCACACCCAAGATAGGGAAGGGTCCGTTTCTAAGGAGGTTTGGAAGGGGTTGGCTAGTTACAACTTTAATGGACATCGGACCCTTTAGTGACCACCCTGAAACTTTGACCCAACCCTAATTTCTGATGTGGCCCTTGGTGAAATGAATGACTCCCTGCTTAGGGCCATTAAAGGGGTGTTTTGGGTTTAGAAAAGCTTGTTTGGGGCATCATTAGAAATAGAACAAAAGAAGTCTTTTCCCCTCCGTGCGCTCCCGGGTTTCCCTCCTGGTGGACGTCCGCTACATTCTGGCTGCCTGGTGAATGGGCCCATTGTTCACGTGCTATGTGCAGCCAAGTCAAAGTGGTCACCTACATGTGAGGGTATTTTTTATGGTTTTGAATGGGTTAATTTACCTATTCCCAATCCTGCAGTGCTGTCACTCCAACGTTCCTCCCGTCTGACGTCAATTTCAGCCCAAGGCCACATAAGGTTACCTATGTAATGTTTTGGGCCTGAAGTGATGTCAGACAAGGATTGCCTCACAGCACCGTGTCAGGGAATGGGGAAGTTATACTCATCAAAAGCCAGAAAAAAAAAATCTATCTCTAAACTTAATATACATTTTTTTTTTTTGCAAAATATCACCAAAAAAAACTTTTCGGGTAAAACCAAAGTGTTTGGTTTTTGGGGCGGTTTACCGGGAAATCAAAAGAAAAACCCACTACTACTTACTCCCTATACTACGACAAACTACATTACTTTTTATAAAAAAGTTTTTTCCCCTTTCTCAAATTTAAAGGAATGGGCCCAGTTTGGGAAAAGACATATATATCATTCGAATATATAAAAAGGCAACAGTACTGGGCATAAATTTTTGGGGTTACGCCCCTGTACATCTGTAAATTTGAAACCCCAAAAAATGTCGTGAAAAACCCCTTTTAAAAAAAAGCAAAAAAACGTAACTGTGATGTAAAACTTGTTTTAATGAAACTTGTTCCCAAATTCATTATAGGGCCCAACCCCAAGCCCAATTTTTGAAAGTGTGGAAAAATGACCAGAGGATGTATTCCTTCCCAATGTGAAGACCCCAAATTTAAACCCATCTTTAGCCCCTCATGGCCTTTCCCGCACCCCCTTTTGGGATAGTGAAAAACCTGTCGTCTCCATCCGGGGCCCGACAGAGAAAAGGATAAAAAGGGGCCCAAAAATAATGGGAAATGTAAAACACAATACAGAAAAAAAAGTGAAATTTGTGATGGTCTTTTTAATATTTGGGTTTTTTTAAGGGCTGCCCTTTTTTTGTAGGTGTATTTATCTAGCCAGGTTTTTAAAGGAATATTTTGAATTAAAAATGGAAAGGGAGTGTTGAAAAATTTTAGGGGGGGATTTGTAAAAATCTGGGTCAGGGGCCCATAATGGGTTTCATTGTTTACTTTTTTGGGAATTTAAAAAAAAAGTTTTTAAAATTTGTTTAAACCCTTGGAATCAATTATAAAAAAATCATTTAAAAAGTAAAGGGAGATACAATTATGGGAAAAATATTTTTTTATTGTTTTAACCAAAATTTAAAAAAAAAGTTTTAAATAGCTTTAAAATGAAACCCCATTGTGTGACCTCTTTTGTTTTTTAGAAAAATTTTCTTACTGCCTTTTTTTAGCCCCTTTTTTATGGGGGTTTTGGAGCTGTAAAAGTCCCCCAACATTTAATTGTTTGGGTTTTTGCAAATTTTTTCCTTTCAATTTTTAATACCATTTAGCTTTTTTAAGTGGATTATAGTATCCTTTCCCCATAGAAAGGCAAAAAGGGCAAAAACCCAAATTTTAAAGAAAGGGGAAACCCGAAATTACCCTTACTTTGGTTTTCCCCTTAAGTGGAGTGAGAACCTTTTTTATTAAAATTTGGGGAATGCCCTAAAAAGTTAGAATCGGAGGGTCCCTCGGAAATTTATAAAATTCCAAAACCCCCTTTTTTTTGATAGAAAACCTAGATTTTAAATTTTGGGAAAATGTTATGTTGTTCAAGGGCAAAAATTTTTTTTTCAGTCCATTGTAAAACCAAGATACAACTTTTGATAATGGTTAAATTTTTTTTTGGGACCCCCAAATTATTAAATAATGTTAACTTTTATAATTTGTTTCTGTTAAAAAATTATTTTTTCAAAGGGTTTAAAAGATTAAAAAATTTAAAGTTACTCGTGCTTTGATACAATTTTTAAATAATTTCTACCTTGTTAAATTGTTCAACTTAAAAAATTAAATTTTACATTGGTTTAATTTGTGAAAAAAAAATTTTTTACCCGGTGAGGATGTAATTTTAAAATAAAGGTTTACCTTGTAACTTGGGGTTAATTAAAAATAAAATTTTTCCCTTGTTAATAGATAAAAAAAAGGGGCATTGTGACTTTAAAAACCCAAATTTTTAAATACTGTTTTCATTGTCACTAAATTCAATTAAAATGTCTATCATGTAACTTGATACAATTACTTGTTCAAGAGTCGCGCGTAGTTGTGTGTCTCGGGAGCTCGCGTGATCAGCGTGGGGCCCGCGGCGGCGGGGGGGGGGGGGGGGTGGGGGGGGGCCTCGCCGGTGCCATAAACTGTATTATTTTTGCGGCGGTACAATTTTTTGTACAGCAGGGCGGGAGGAGAAATCAAATTCCTTATGAGAACTTGGATTACCGATTTCGCGCACTCGACCTTTTTTAGAGCGCAAATATGCAGAGAAAGCTTGCCGAAATTACGCCTTTGTGAACATACCCAAAGGCTATGTTACAAGGCATAATTGCGGGAGATTTGCCCCGCAATTAGCCCTTGTGTAGGGAGCGGGGGGGGGGGGGGGGGGGGGCGAAAAACCCCGGCCCCAAGACTTTTCATTTTTTCTCGGTGATATTGCGGAATAATTTGCATGTCACTTCCCCCCCCGCGGGCCGTATTGTGGGGCGGGGAAGGGACGAATCCATATTTTCTCTATGAAAAATGGGGTTACCAAATGACGGGTCGTTTTTAAAAACCTGAATTCCCGCGCAGTAGGCACGAAATAGGGCCAAGATACGTCCCAAAATAACCGTGTGAACATAACCAAGGGTTGTTGAAACGGGCAATAAGTGACATTCAGTCTATGGGGCCCGCGGGGCCCCCCCCCCCTTTCCCCCCGGTGGGGAGTACACGCTGATCATGAATCCCAAACACCCGCCGTAATTGGGGGCCTACCGAAAGCCCGCAATTACACCGTGTGAACATACCCTTAGAATGATGTTATGTTGTGACTGGTAGAAATGTTACATTGTAACTGGAACAATGATAAAATTTTCACTCAATGGATGAAATTTAAAAAGTTTAACTGAAAATGGAGCAACTAAAACTAAAGTTAATTGTAACTAGAAAAATTGCATAATGTTCTTTTGTAATTCGAAAAATTATGAATGTTAGTTTAATTCATACAATTAAAAATGTTATTTGTAATTCGATCCCAATTTAAAATGTTACGTTGAAATTTCGATACAATTTGAATTTACATTGTAACGGGATACAATTCAAATAATTCTTTTTAGTAATGACAAAATTGGAATTACTATATGAATTGATCCTTTAAAAGAGTTAAATTTCTTTTTGGAAATTTGTTACAGTCTAGCAGTAAAGGGGCCCTTTTTCAAATTTGGGAAATTCAAATTTTCCACTTGACTTCTGCAATGACTGGAATTTTTGTTTGCAGCAAATGCCCTGGGGCTACACAGAATTGAAATGTATTAACAGTATGAGTCTGATCTTTTACCTGTAGTTGGAGACAAAAATTAATGTATATTAGCGGGGTGGTAAAAAAGATTTTCAAGGTGCTTTTTGCACAGGCTGGAGAAACTCTCAGTAGTTCACAACATGGGGGAGGGGTGGGGGGGGGGGGGGAAAAGTGCTCCGAGGATTGGACAATTTTATGGAAGAAATGAACAGAGGGGAGGACTGGGGATGTTGTCCCCTCCCCAAATTTCTATTTCACACGGGCTTGTGAAAGTCCTTCCCAACCTCCAAATTCAGTGCAGGGTGGCTGTGATGTGTGTGATAGATTATTAAAATTATTGCAGAATAAAAAACCCTTCGAGGGGGTCAATAACCCCAGCATGGAAAGTGTCAGGGGATGTGCTCCCTGTATTTTGGGGGAAAAATCAACCCCAGCTATTCGCCCATGTCCCTCTGAAGACGGGATGATGCTGTACTTCTGATACCATTGTTTATTGCACACTTTGAAACCCTGTTGGAGTCACTGCTAGCAAGGCTGCTTTCAGGCCTGGGATTTTGGAGCACGAAGTTGATGGTAACCTTTTGGGAATGTATTTTTACAAGATTTTTGCTGCACGGTCAAAGAAAACCAGAGGAGCCCAGGGACCCCTCCCAACTGCAAGCTAAACGGGAAAGAAAAGTGAGGGGGCTCACCCCCGAGGAAAGGAGCAGGGGATTTGTGCTGTTTTGTGGTGGATCCCCGGGTTTTTCAGTAGGATTCCTTAAAGCTTGGACTGTCACTTTAAAATTTAAATAAAAAAAAGTTACAAAAAAAGCAATATTTATTGTCGGGTTCAAAATTGGTTTTTTTAATTTTTAGTGAAGTAGAAAAATTTTACAAATGTTTTTCTGGGTATCAAAATTTATCTATCAATTTTCTATTTATCTGTCTACCACATTTTTAACTGTATTTAATTTTATTTATATCGTTTTATCTATGAAAAATTATATTATAATCATCTTTTGTCGTTGATCTGTTTATTTTTCCTTATCTTCTTTATTTATCATTAAAAAATTTTATTCTATCTCATACTATAATCTTCATATTAACTACTATCTATCTTTTCTATTACTATTAAAATTTATCTTATCATTATTTATTATCTACCCCAAATTTTCAATCTACTAGTTATCTAAAAAAAATTAGAATACATTGAAAAAATTTAAAGTGTCTCCAGAACTCTCTTTGTATTTGTTTGGATCACAAATGTTTTTATTAAAACCCTTGTAATTTTTACGTAATTAGCTATACAATATAGGGTTTTTAATTTACTTAAAATGAATATCAATACATTTTCAGTGATATTCTAATTCTTTGAGTGCATAGTAATAATTCAATTTTGTTTCATACATAATACATTTTTGTAAAATGAGGGCATTTATATATTATATATATTTTTATATATATAAATATATTTATTATAAATATATATTATATAATAAAAATATAACACCACACAAATTTTATAATATTGGCCTTCATTTTAAACTAAAATTATTTCTATCTTACATCACTATTAAACATTTTTTTTCTAACTTTTTATCAACAATCTATTATTTTCCCATATCTATCTATCTATCTCATATTTATATCTTTTCTACTATCTATCTATCCTTTTTCTAATCTCTTTTTCTTTATCTATCCCATATTATCTATCTACTCATAAAATTTTTTATTAACTTATTTTTATTCAAACTCAATCTCTATATCTATCTTTCCATAAAACTATTTCCCATATCTATCTATCCCATATCTATCTATCTATCTATCTATCTCATATCTATCTATCTCTCTATCTATCCCATTTCTATCTATCTTCCAGAAGCTTTCCTTTCCTAGTGTAACTTTGGTTTTCCTATGCCAAACACTATTTTTGGCAGAGTCTTTAACCCTGTAATAACTCCCTAATAAGTCTGTCTTTTACAGTAAACTACCAGGAGGTTTAATCACATGGCTAATCAGTTACAGTGTGTAAAACTAAAGCCTGCTCTGAGTTATACACAGGAGCTGACAGCTGCAGGCTCCACAGGTTGTAAACCATTCCAGATTTCTAGTTTCTTTTGCCCCGTGGCAAAAGCACCCGTAGATGAACAGGTAGGGACATCTGGCAAAACCCGGCAAGCCCCTCATGTGGGCCAGTATATGAAAAAGCATGAAGTATAGGGAACAATACAAGGAATGGAGAATTGCACACATACCCATTTCCAAAGGTCCTTTTTATTAAAATTGAACCTGAAAGGGAGGTGGGTTTATATTCCTGTTAGTTCTATGACCCTGCACTACTCCATAAGCAGAAGAGTTTCCCCTGAATGACAGTAATTGAAAAAAAATTACTATTTGTCTATGCTGTAGCCAGTAAAGTTATAACAATGAAACTACTACAACTATTAGCGGCCATACACATAAGGCTAAGAAACAGCCTAGATGTAATCAATGATCGATAACAATAATCATTTTGCAATTAGAATCATAGACCTATTGTTTCTCTATTTGTTTATAAACAGATCTGTTTAGTAAGTTGTGGATGTAATACGCCCCCGATGGGAATATAGGCTTGGAAATACCAACTTTAAGGAGTATATGTGCATAGAAATACCACCCTCATGGGTTACTGTACAAATACCCCTCCCGATGGGTAATTTAGGTACCACCCTCAACAGGTATACAGGCATTCAAATACGCCTTTAATGGGCATATGTGCATGCAAATATCACCCTTGGATGGATATATGTGCCTAGAAATACCACCCTCATTCAGTATACATGCATGCAGATACCACCCTCAATGGGTATACATGCAGTGTCAGAGTGGGGTGCCTGGGGCCCACGAGTGGAGTTGATCCTTGGGGTCCATGAGTGGAGTTGATCCTTGGGGTCCATGAGTGGAGTTGATCCTTGGGGTCCACCAGTGGAGTTAATGTTTGGGGTCCATCTTACAGCTCGTACAGATTTTAAATCTGCCCCCATGTTCTAGCCCTCTGCTTCTTGCTTTCTGCCTCTTTTTTACTGCCTTTGTCCCAGAAAGGTAGCCCTATGCTCAAGGGCCCACCATGTCAAGGGGCCCTCTGGTGGTTTCCGCTGCTCCCCGTTGGTCCATTCCAAGCCTCTATATATGCATGCAAAGACTACCCTTGATGGGAGTACATACATGCAGATACCACCCTGGATGGGTATACATACATGCAGATACCACCCTGGATGGGTATACATACATGCAGATACCACCCTGGATGGATATACATACATGCAGATACCACCCTGGATGGGTAAATACATGCAGATACCACCCTGGATGGGTAAATACATGCAGATACTACCGTGTATGGGTACATACATGCAGAAACCACCCTGGATGGGTATACATGTAAACAGACTTATTGAATCTCATTATAGACTATTATTTTGAGCCAACTTGTCACTATTGTTACACTGGAAGGATGAGATGGAGAAGACAAGTGACTAAGACAACCTGATTTGGTTACTGACTTAATTCTCTACCCATAATATCCATTACTTCCCATTATCTGGTATTAGCAGTGTTTACTGTAGCAAACAAAAAAGTTTTATGACAGCTGTGCCCACCTTCCACGCATGGTAATGCACTATTGAAAGAGCTTTTCTCACAGTTTGAGACCCGATCCCTTCAGCAACCAATAGAAGAAAATCACTGCTGACAACTGCAAACATCATAGTGAAAAGCCATAAATTACACAGATCCATAAGAAGGGATAAATACAGTGTAAATAAGCCATGAACGGAAAAAAAAAGGTGTAAAGCGATGCAGCTGTATCTCCCAGTGGCCATAAGCAGAGGAGGACCTCACATAGCAAATGATGAAGGCGGTCTTTTTGGTTGGTGTAGCCCACAATTAGCCATTGTATCCACAAGATCCCTGTTCCCCATTACCCAAAACTATGCCCTGAAAAAGAATATCTGAATACTAAAAAATAAAGGCAATTAGAATATACTCTAAACTGGACCATATGGTAAATACAGCCCTGGGGGGAGCCCCATACTTCTTTATTGCGTATTGGAAAAAGTCAACTCTTTTAGATTTTTGTTTTCATGAGTCATTTGTTTTGGAAATGTTTGGTATTTAGAGTCTATGTGGAGACCTGACAAGGGAGCAATGGAGAGATCTAGGATCTGAGACCCCCACTGGATGGTTATCATTGAGATTTGCTGATGGGTCTTCAATTAAAATCAGGTCTGTGATATGCATGGTGACTAGAGAGAGGTGTAGACATAGTACTTTGCATAGAAAGACTGTACAAGTGTAAATTCAATCATTACAATCAGACTATTAATGAGGAAAAATAATCAATCATAGTCTTAGTAGTAAAGCTCCAACTATCAGTCTATCCTTGAGGGCAGTTTCAAACAAAATGGGTAGCCCCAAGGAGACAGTACCTCTACAGTACCTGCTTGATTAGTCTTTTATACTTTTTGCTTGCATAGTTATCTGCTATAGAGTATATAACATTGTTGGGTATACTTGCATGAAAATACACCTTTTATGGGTATACATGCATGCAAATATCTGCTTATTGACTCTACATGCATAGACATATACCCTACATGAGTATACATGCATGCAAATAGCTACTAATTGACTCTATGTACATAGACATACATCCTACATGGGTATACATGCATGAAAATATCCCCTCCTTGACTATATGTGCATAAAAATGCACGCTACATAGGTATACATGCATGCAAATATTCCCTCATTGACCATACATGCATAAACATGCACCCTATATAGGTATACATTCATGCAAATAGTCTCTCATTGACCATACGTGCATAAACCTACACCCTGCATGGGTGTAAATGCATGAAAATATTCCCTCATTGACCATACATGCATATACATGCACCCTATATAGGTATACATTCATGCACATATTCTCTCATTGACCATATGTGCATAAACTTACACCCTACCTGGGTATACATCCATGCAAATATTCCCTCATTGACCATACATGCATAAACATGCACCCTACATGGGTATATGTTCATGCAAATATTCCCTCATTGACTATATGTGTATAAACATACACCCTACATAGGTATATATTCATGCAAATATTCCCTCATTGACGATACGTGCATATACATGCACCCTACATGGGTATATATTCATGCAAATATTCCCTCATTGACTATGTGTGCATAAACATACACCCTACATGGGTATACATCCATGCAAATATTCCCTCATTGACCATACATGCATAAACATACACCCTTCATGGGTATAAATGCATGTAAATAAACCTGTGATGGATATTCATGCATGCAAACATAACCTTGATGGATACATGTGCATGCAAATGCAACCTTGATGGGTATACCTATATGCAAGTGCACCCTTGATGGGTATATGTGCATGCAAATACCACCGTCTATGGATATACACCACATGCATCAGACTCAAGACCTGTGGGCCAAATCCTTCCAACCACATCATTTTATGTGGCCTATGAGAGCTTAGACACAGCCAGCAGGGATAGACATGGCCTGGATGCAGCAGGACTTCCTCTCCGCCTTCCCCATTACACACTATTGGGGGGAATTTTATGTTTGCTTTATCAACAATTTTAATCTAATTCACGATGGTGGGAAAGGTGCCAAGCTTATTAAAAGCAAATACCTCGTAAAAAGTTTCTCACATTTTTTGGACTCGATGGAGGTAGATTTGCTTTTGGGTGTAGAGAGGCGGAGTGTATGAAGTGATTTACGCCAGTATTGTGGTGTCAAAAAATTGCACATTTATCAATTTAATTTGATGGAAAAATTTATGAAAATGCAATATTAACTTCCAATATTCATAGTTCGGTTCATTTACTTTTTAGTGAAGCAACAAATTTACAACATGTGATATCTGGAGTCTCACATTCCTTTCTATTTTTATGAATAAATTACGGTTAATCCATCAAGCCTTGGAAGGCCAAACCCTCTCCCACTAGAACACCCAATTTTTCATCACTTTTGATAGGGAAAAAGATTAAGATTCTTGGCAAAAGGGGCCCAAAAATTTTTACTTTGTTATACCTGAAAACTGTGTCCTAGAAAAAAAATTCTGCCCCCCCCCCCTCCTCAGGGCGCTATAGCTACAACCGTTTCATCTCTCCTGATAGGGTCCAGCATGGTTCTATACTAACCCGCTTTTAATGGATAGTAAACCAGTAAAAACCCCCTGAATTCAAAAAGAAACCAAGAACAACACTGGGTGCGAGGAATCCCCTGAGTGAACAACCCTTTAAGCCCTTTGAAGATTTGGCATAGCTTCAGGCATTTTTCCATTGGAAACCCATTTCCCCCCAACTTTAACTTCCGGGCCATGAAATTGAATGTTGCTTCAGAATTGCCAAAAAATTCTTCTTATCTCATGATGCCATCTTTTTTTAAGTGACCAGTCCATCCTGCAGAAAAAACAACCCCACAACAATATAAACTAAATTTAAGTACGGCTCCGCCCCCCCCTGTACGGGAACCCCCATAGAACAAAGGGAGAAACGCGCTCCCCTAAAAGGGAACTCCCATAAAACAGATTGGAGAAATACAGGCCCTCTGTATGGGAAACCCCGTAGAATAAAGGGGAAACACAGCCTCCCCTTACGGGGGAACTCACATAAACAAAGGGGAAAAACACAGCCTCCCCTGTCCCGGGAACTCCATAGACAAAGGAGAGAAACGCGCCCCCCTTACGGGGAATTACATAAACAAAAGGGGAGAACATAGCGCTCCTTTTTAGGGGAACTCAAATAAATAAAAATGGAGAACAACGCTCCCGACGGGAACCCCATGAACAGAAGGAGAGAACACAGCGCCCCCTGTACGGGGAACCCCCCATAGAACAAAAGGGAAAAACAAGCGCCCCCCTTACTGGATCTACCATAGGACAGAATGGAAAACACGCCTCCCCTGTCCCCGGGAACTCCCTAAAACAGAATGGAAGAACATACTGCCCCCTGTACGGGGAACCCCCATAAGCAAATAGAAAATACAGCGCCCCCCTGTACGGGGAACTCCCACAGAGCAGAATAGAAACACAGCGTCCCCTGTAGGGGGAACTCCCATAAGCAAAATAAAAAACAGCGCTCCCCTGTACAAAACCCCCAAAGCAGAATGGAGCACGCGCTCCCCCCTGCTGGAACTCCCATAAGCAGAAGGGAAACCAGCCTCCCCTGTACGGGGAACCCCATAAGCAAAGGAGAACACACGCTCCCCTGTAGGGGGAACTCCCTAGGAAAAATGAGAACCAGCGCTCCCTGTACGGGGAACTCCCAGAAAGACGGAGAACACAGCGCCCCCTGTAGGGAAAACTTAATAGAACAGAATGGAGCCCACGCTCCCTGAAACGGGGAACTCCCATAGAAAAAAAAAGGAAAACAGCCCCTCCCCTGTACTGGGAACCCCCATGAGGAGAAGGGAGAACACAGCGCCCCCCTGTACTGGGAACTTCCATAATCAGAATGGAGAAAACAAGCACTCTCCTGTACTGGGAACCCCCCTAAGCAGAATGGAGAACACACGCCCCTGTCGGGAAAATCCATAGAGCAGAATGGAGAACACCGCCCCCTGTACTGGGAAACTCCTAAAAGAGACTGGAGAACACAGCGCCCCCCTGAAAGGGAATTACATAGAACAAATGGAGAACACACGCCCCCTTAGGGGAACTCCCATAGAGAAAAGGGGAAAACACCCCTCCCCTGTACTGGAACCCCCATGAGCAGAATGGAGAACACAGCGCTCCCCGTACTGGGAACTCCCATGGGGGGGAATGAGAAACCGCGCCCCCCCTGTACTGGAATCCCATAGAACAGAATGGGAACACAGCCTCCCCTGTACGGGGAATCCCCATAGAAAAAGGGAGAACACAGCCCTTAAATTTTTTCCTTTGTGACAAAATTAAACCCTTCCATAAACTACAGCCCAATACCTGGAGTCCAAGCCTCTGCTCCACATGTGGGGGGAACCCCCAAATGTTCTAGGAAAGGTACCCCGTCCCATTGTATAACAGAATGCTGCTGTCAGGCGACATTGTGGTGAGAACAATGCCCTGCATTCACTTGCTTAGTAAAAACCACACCCAAAAAAAAGTCACCACATAACAAATCTGAAATGTGAACTCAGCCGATGTCACTTTCCCAGCAGGGCGACATATCGGAGATGAGTTTCTATGGGTTGATTTGGGAAACAGGACCAAACTGGGGTTGCTAAATCTGTCCCATCCGTTTTTGACCTGACCAACCGAACTTAGGTTTAGGAAATCTTGGACCTGATTTTTATTTTTTTTTTTACTTTCACTCTAACACTAAACCAGGGTTATTAAACTCCTTTTCTTTGAGGGCCACATCTGCATTAGGGTTTCCCTCAAAGGGCTGAGGTGCAACATGTGGTCAGTAAAAGGTCAAGATGTCCTTAATGGGTTTTTTCAATATATTTATTCATCTTACTCAGTCCTGTTTTTTTTTCCCTTTTTATTTTTTAATTTAGGGCCCTATTTACTGCTTTACTGTTTCTTCTGGTACTTCTGGCCTGCAGTGATTACTGCTGAGGCACCATCGTAGCTATAGCGACCAGGCTGCAGCCTATCGGAGATCAAACGGGCTGTAGATTTACAACCAGGCGGACCTACAAAGATCGAACAGGTCTGAGCTATGATCCAGTGCTGGCAGCCATCAGGAAGGGTCAAAAAAGGGCTTAGCTAAGCAACCCTGCTGGGGCCTATCGAGAATCAAACAGGGCTATAGCTTAGCGACCAGTGCGGCAGCCTATCGAGGAAACAAAAGGTCTGTAGCTATACAAACCCTCTGGAGCCTATCAGGAAGATCAAACAGGTCTGTAGTTATGCAACCTGGGGGGCCTACGGAGAGTCAAACAGTCGTTTCTATAGCGACCCAGGACTGATGCAGCCCCCACACGAGGGGAAAACAGGAAAATGGGAGGACATTTAATGGGCACATATTTCAAAATGATTTTTTTTGCAAGTCTTTAAAATAAAAGCACGATCCTTTTATGAGACAACCCCTTTTTGGGATTTTAATAACCAGCCCCTTCCACTTCTTTAGCACCAAGTTTCTTACCTTGGAGGGTGCCTGGATAGGGTGTCAGAGCTGTGCCACCGCCTCTAAGTTGCTGAACAGAGAGCTGTTTGGAGCTGCTCACTGGAGCTCCAAATCCAAGATGAAGCCCTCTGCCTGTGTTGGTCCTTCCAACTCTCTAAGGAAAGTGGAGAGCCGGATCCTTCAGTGTCTAGACCTAATAGTCCATCCCTGCTCTCTGTGTCCAAGGTCTTGAAGGCCACATAACATAACATAGAGGGTGAATTCAGCCTCCGGGCCTTGAATTTGACTTGTGTGCCCTATTCCTGATTGTATCCCTGACACTAAATTGGGAATAGGGTTTTTCTACTGGGTTTGAACAGTTTAGCTCAGCCATTCCTTGGTGCTCCTGGTCCCATGGCTCTGTCGCTCTGTTTTCACTTCTATTATCACTTTCAGTCCAGCGTCACATATCTAACCCAAATGCAGCATTAGATCAAAAGTGACATCAGAGCGACCGCGGAACCAGACGCGCCGGGGAATGGGTAAAATAACCTATTTAAACCCCAACTTTGATTAAGGCTATTGTCAATTTTTTTTTTTTTTTTTTTGGGCAGATGTTACCAAACATCGATTTGGGCCGACCTGGATCAAAGAGCTCGGATTTAGGTTGGATTCACTAGGTTTCTTTTGTGTTTTTGTGTTTTTTACTGGTTTGAATGGGTGGACTTACCCGTTCCTTAGAGCTTCTGGCCCCGTAGTGCTATCACTTTGACATCTTTTACATCTGATGCCACTAGGTTACCTACATGGGGTTGGACCAAACATAAACAGGTGAATTAAAGGAGTTTTCCAAGAAAAAACTCCCTTCCACCTCTCACTGAGCAAAAATAGAAAATGAACCCATACTTACCCTCCCATCGCCATCATTCCAGTGCTGCCAGAGCTCCAGTGTTTTCCCCAGTCCAGCAATCCGGTCACGGATTACACGATGCTGCAGCCAATCACTGACCTCTGTGGTCAGCTGATATATATGCAGTCATGTGACTGCTGAAGCCAGAGATTGGTTGTAGCATCATGTGATCCATGAAAAAGACGTCATCATTGAGGGACAAGAAGGGAACACTGGAGCTCTGAATGGTGGTGATGGGAAATACTGGCAAACTCGCTGGGTCACTGGCAGCCCCATGACGCCATGGATTTGGCTGCATGGAGCCAGTCGCTTGTGAAGTTTCAGCTGTAGGGTGCAAAAAACACAAGGGACCAGTTGCATGCAGCCTCTACCACACCACCATACGGCTGCCAATGGCTGCGGGACTTTTCCAGGTGCTACCAATAAACTCGAATGGCCACGGGGGACATGATTGCAGATGCATATATCTGGACCCTTATGTATTTGTACCTTTTTTCGTCTTTGCAATGAGGATTTCAAGTCTACAAGTGGTAAAATCTGTGCCACATGAACTACTACAGTGCACAGTGACGGGACGGAGATTCCAGGTAGAATTCAAGCAGATTTTGGCATAGAACGTATGTGGATTTTGCGCATAGAACATATGTGGATTCTGCGCATAGAACATATGTGGATTCTGCGCATAGAACGTATGTGGATTCTGCGCATAGAACGTATGTGGATTCTGCGCATAGAACGTATGTGGATTCTGCGCATAGAACGTATGTGGATTCTGCGCATAGAACGTATGTGGAGTCCGTGTATAGAACGTATGTGGATTCTTCGCATAGAACGTATGTGGATTCTGCGCATAGAACGTATGTGGATTCTGCGCATAGAACGTATGTGGAGTCCGTGTATAGAACGTATGTGGATTCTACGCATAGAACGTATGTGGATTCTGCATATAGAACGTATGTGGATTCTGCGCATAGAACGTATGTGGATTCTGCGGATAGAACGTATGTGGATTCTACGCATAGCATGTCTGTGGATTCTGCGCATAGAACGTATGTGGATTCTGCGCATCGAACGTATGTGGATTCTGCACATAGAACGTATGTGGATTCTGCGCATAGAACGTATGTGGATTCCGCGCATAGAACGTATGTGGATTCGGCGCATAGAACGTATGTGGATTCGGCGCATAGAACGTATGTGGATTCGGCGCATAGAACGTATGTGGATTCGGCGCATAGAACGTATGTGGATTCCGCGCATAGAACGTATGTGGATTCCGCGCATAGAACGTATGTGGCTTCTGCGCATATAGAACGTATGTGGATTCCGCGCATAGAACGTATGTGGATTCCACGCATAGAACGTATGTGGATTCCGCGCATAGAACGTATGTGGATTCCGCGCATAGAACGTATGTGGATTCTACGCATAGAACGTATGTGGATTCCGCATATAGGGGGACATGTATGATCGGAGCTTTCACACATTTTCAGGTGTATATTGCGCCTCATTGTGCCTAATGCGCTTGTTGCCAAACGGTTCGCCAGTTCTAAATGCGCCTAACATGAAGGGCTTTCTGGGGCGGACGCACCCCATTCGAAAACACTGACCATGTATGAATTTCCGCGGCAAAGTGAGGCGCATTACAGCGCCGACCCTATTTCAACCGCGGTCTGTCTGCCGGAGGGGCGAAAGTTTGCACCGCTGTATGAGCGCACTTTTGGCCCGGATACATCGGGCAGGTTTTTCCCAGTAAAACGCGCTGATCCCCCATAGAATGTATGTGAAAATGTAAAGAAAGCCTTATGTGAAGCTCTGGGCTAGTATGGTTAATGGAATATAACTTTGCCATATGGTGGTCACACTGCACACAGGCTGCAGGCATATACTGCATTATATACTGATATACTATATGTCAGTTATTAGCCAGTTGGAAGGTCGACAAGAGGATGGGAAAGTGCATCAAAAGGTGAATTTTCCTTGTGATTAGAGGAACTTCATTTTGCACGGTAGCGATATGTAAAGTTCAGCGCTTCTCAGAAGCTAAACAGTCACTAATACAACCCGCAGCACGCACCATTAACACTTTAGTATAAAGTGAGCTATTTTTTTAACCATTAGCTTTTCTGCATGAGTAATAATAGAAAAAAAAAACTAAAATGCAAAGTGAATACAATTAAATTCCAGCCCCTACCAGCAGCCACTACTATAAAGAGCATTTTCCATTGCTATTATTAAACTTGCACCATCTTTGCTTAGGAATGTTCCCTTAAAGGGGTTTTGTCACCATATTGATTAGCGTTAAACATGTAGGTAAAGTAAATAAAGACTATTACCATATACATTGCTCTTCTGATTTTGCTCCCTTTCAGAGCTAGAGCAGTTCTTATATTCTGCTTGTATACACAAGCTTCCCAAGGTTACCGCCCACCTCTCTGCTCTAGCAGTGGCCAGAATGGTGAAATCACTCCCTGCTGTATCTTATCAGCATCAGAAGGGCTTATTTATGTTTCTTACTGACAAACCTTAACCCTTTAGAGCTAGATAGCTTTGTGCTCTACTATTAATATCCCTCCATCACCAACGTCAGCTAGGAATAGCAGAGCTGAAATGTCAGTTACTGTTGTAGGACAATCCACAGCCTGAACAGAAAGTGGGAGTCTGAAGCTGTAGAACCACCCACAGCCTGAACAGGAAGTGGGAGCCTGAAGCTGTAGAACAGCCCACAGCCTGAACAGGAAGTGGGAGCCTGAAGCTGTAGAACCGCCCACAGCCTGAACAGGAAGTGTGAGCCTGAAGCTGTAGAACTGCCCGCCGCCTAAACAGGAAGTGGGAGCCTGAAGCTGTAGAACCTTCCACAACCTGAACAGTAAGTGGAAACCTGAAGCTGTAAAACCACCTACAGCTATAACAGGAAGTGGGAGCCTGAAGCTGGAGAACTGCTCACAGCCTGAACCAGATGAGGGAGCCTGAATCTGTAAAACCAATTACAGCCTGAACAGGAGGTGGGAGCCTGAAGCTGTAGTTCCGCCCACAGCCTGAACAGGAAGTGGGAGCCTGAAGCTGTAGTACCGCCCAGAGCCTGAACAGGAAGGGGGAGCCTGAAGCTGTAGGTCCGCCCACAGCCTGAACAGGAAGTGGGAGCCTGAAGCTGTAGAACCACGCACAGCCTGAACAGGAAGTGGGAGCCTGAAGCTGTAGGACCACCCACAGCCTGAACAGGAAGTGGGAGCCTGAAGCTGTAGGACCGCCCACAGCCTGTACAGGAAGGGGGAGCCTGAAGCTGTAGGTCCTCCCAGAGCCTGAACAGGAAGTGGGAGCCTGAAGCTGTAGAACCACCCACAGCCTGAACAGGAAGTGGGCGCCTGAAGCTGACTGTGAATAGCGGGTGCTGTGAAACAGCATGGGGAAAACACCCTTTTACTAACCAGTTTTTTCTTAGCCAAATCCAGCATTGGGTTTGCAAAATTCATGTTGAATATAAACCACAAAGGAAGAATGATTTCATATTTACAAGTGTTAATTGTTCATTTATTTTATCAATAAGTAAAAGAGAACTCTAAATCCAATCAGTATTCGGTGTGACCGCCCTTCTCCTATTCCTCCAGGTAG
The DNA here is from genome assembly GCA_025379985.1 of Phyllomedusa bahiana. NCBI lineage: Eukaryota > Metazoa > Chordata > Amphibia > Anura > Hylidae > Phyllomedusa > Phyllomedusa bahiana. The sequence continues at coordinate 189,133 of JAODAL010001172.1, read as the reverse complement.
GTGCAGACAGTTTTCAAAGGAGCTCAGCAGGGAGGTTGTTCCAAACATCTTGGAGAACTATTTCCACATCTCCTGTGGATGTAGCTGCTCAGATCCTTCTGTCTTTTCATGTAATCGCAGACAGTCTGGATGATGAGATCAGGGCTCTGTGGGGCCACATCATCACTTCCCGGACTCCAAAGGCAAAGGGCGGTCACACCAAATACTGATTGGATTTAGATTCCATTTGTTCATTTACTTTGCATTTTGTTAATTTATAAAATAAACTGTTAGCGCTTGTTTATGTGATAGCGCTATGCAGTATTTTTTCCACATCTGCCTAACACTTTTGCACAGTGCTGTAACGGGAGGTCTATTACTTCTCCTCCCTGCTGGTGCCACATTCACTCCAATGGGGTTATTCCAAAAAATGCAGTGCATGAACCAATAGCATACCTCCCAACTTTTAGAGATTGCAAAGAGGGACACATCAGGCCACGCCTCTAACCACGCCCAAACACGAGACATCACACAAAGACACGCCTTTAACCACGCCCCAACACATACATGTCAACTTTTTAGGGGCACTTTTTAGGGACACATTTTCAGGATTGCATTGTATCCAATGATGAAATATGAAGTACGTTGATATGTCATATACAGCGAGTGAGCAATCAGATACTTTTTAAAGCAGGATAGTCAGTTTATTGACGCAAGTCTATTTCCCAAATGAAAAAGAGGGACATTTATAGAGCTAAGAGGGACAAGGGTTAAAAATAGGGACTGTCCCTCCAAAATAGGGACACTTGGGAGGTATGCAATAGTAATCTTTAAAACCAAGGCATTCGTTCCAGCACGGGACTGGTAGGAGCCAGAACCTAATTGGCTTCATGTTATTAGTAATCTGTGGCAGTAATGAGTTCCTGCGAGTGGTATAAAGTGAGGTCCCGTGTGCAGGACTCTCTTTGCCTTGTGTCTCCCGCTTTACTAGGACTTATTTATTTTAGCCAGTTCTCATGTCCCTGCCAAGCTCTTCATTCACTGGAATGGACCCTCTCCCCGTGTGGCGGCGGCGGCGGCGGCCACTGATCAGAGGAGGCCGGAGTCTCCAGACACAACCATTACTGCTTCATTAGCTCCCTTTATTCCATCTCCTGTTCCCATTATTTGCATTTTAATGACGCGAGGGTCACACTGTTTGCTCTACCCTTCTTATACAAATCACACAATTAAGGTTACAGATTATTCTTTAATATGCAGCACCTTTTCTGTTGCATGCTAATGCGGGACACCTCCACTCTGCTTGCTTGTGTTACTGATCGCTGAGGCCGGCTTCATTGGGACCTTATTTATTTACTTATAAAGTGCCGTTATATTCTACAGCGCTGTACAGAGATTATCATCATTCACATTGGGACAGGTAGCAAAAACAGTGGGATTTGAACATAGAACCCCAGCGCTGAAATTTAAAGGGGTTGTCTCACTACATTGATTCATCTTACCTCAGTCCTGTTTTCTTGGTTTCATTTTGAATTTGGGGGCGTGTTTACTGGTTTCCACTAGGCTGCAGTAAAAGCCAGGTCTGTAACTACAGCAACCAGTGCTGGCAGCCTATCAGGATAGATCAAACAGGTCTGTAGCTATAGCAACCAGCGCTGGCAGCCTATCAGGATAGATCAAACAGGTCTGTAGCTATAGCGACCAGCGCTGACAGCTATCAAGAGATGGAAGTGTCTATAGCGACCAGCGCTGGCAGCCTATCAGGAGAGATGGGACAGGTCTGTAGCTATAGCAACCAGTGCTGGCAGCCTATCAGGAGAGATCAAACAGGTCTGTAGCTATAGCGACCTGAGGAGCTGCTGCAGCCCATACAAGAGGGGATATCTAGGAATAGGTAGGACACTGTTAACTGACACATATTACAAAGTGACTTGTTTTTGCAAGATCTTTAACATAAAAAGCAGCAATCCCTGTAGTGAGACAACCCCTTTAATAGTGTTAAGCACTGAGCCACCATGCTGCACCGTGCTAACCATTGAGATATGCTGCACCATGCTAATCACTGAGCCACCATGCTGCACCATGCTAATCACTGAGCCACCATGCTGCACCATGCTAATCACTGAGCCACCATGCTGCACTATGCTAATCACTGAGCCACCGTGCTGCACAATGCTATTCACTGAGCCACCATGCTGCACCATGCTATTCACTGAGCCACCATGCTGCACCATGCTATTCACTGAGCCACCATGCTGCACCATGCTAACTACTGAGGCACCATACTACACCATGCTAACCACTGAGCCACCATGCTGCACCATGCTAACCACTGAGCTGCTATACAGCACCATGCGAACCACTGAGACACTTTACTGCAGCGTGCTAACTACTGAGCAACCATACTGCACCATGCTAATCAATGAGCCATTCTGTACCATGGTAATCACTAAGCCCTCGTGCTGCACCATGCTAACCACTGAGCCACAACATGCTGCTTTGTGCTAATCACTGAGCTGCTATACAGTACCATGCTAACCACTGAGACACTTTACTGCACCATGCTAATCACTGATCTGCTATACAGCACCACGTTAACTACTGAGACACTTTACTGCAGCATGCTAATTATCGAGCTGTCATGCTGCACCATGGTAACCACTGAGCCACTGTGCTACACCATGCTAACCACTGAGCCACTTTACTGCACCATGCTAATCACTGATCTGCTATACAGCACCATGCTAACTACGAGACACGTTACTGCAGCATGCTAATTATCGAGCTGTTAAGCTGCACCGTGGTAACCACTGAGCCACTGTGCCACACCATGCTAAGCACTGAGCCACAACATGCTGCACCGAGCTAACCTCTAAGCCACCCTGCTGCTCTCTGCTAACCACTGAGGTACACTGCTCCTCCATACTAACCACTGAACCGTGCTGCACCATGCTAGCCACTGAGCCACTATACCGCACCATGCTAACCACTGAGCCACTATCCCGCACCATGCTAACCACTGAGCCACTGTGCTGCTCCATGCTAACCACTGAGCCTCATGCTGCATCATGCTAACCACTGAGCCACTGTGCTGCTCCATGCTAACCACTGAGCCACTATACTGCACCAAACTAATCACTGAGCCACTATACTGCACCAAACTAACCACTGAACTGTGCTGCTCCATGCTAACCACTGAGCCTCATGCTGCATCCTGATTACCACTGAGCCTCTGTGCTGCACACAGGTGATCTACTCTGTTTTATTCATTTATTTCTCAGTGGGGTTCACAAGTTGCATTTTTGTTGCATTTCTCAACTGTAATAAAATGCAAGAAACAAACAAAAGTCATGCGTTTTTTTTAAAGAGAACCTGTCTCTTTGCAGACATCATGTTACAGAGCGGGAGGAGCTGAGCAGATTGATATATAGTTTTGGTTGGAATAATTTAGCAGAACTTTTAATTTATTCATTTAACGTACTGCTCATTCTGTGTTAAGGAGTCCAGTAGGCGGTCTTATTGGTGATTGACAGCTATCTCTGTCTGCATACTGATACAAGGAGGGCTGTCAATCACTGAAAACTGCCCACTGGGCTCCTCAACCCAGAATAGGCAGCAAGCAAAATGAATATATTCTGGAGAACAATTCAGAAGTTCTTGTAGCTTATTTATTTAACTTGCTGCTTATTCTGGATTATGGAGTCCAGTAGTGATGTAAAGCCTATTTTGAAGGAGAGATACACCTGTCAGTAATGATAGATTAATATATCTCCCCTGTAGTAATAAACAGATATATGCCCCGTAGTAGGATTATAGATATGCCCCAGTAGGAATAATTACAGATATGCCCCAAGTAGGAATAATTATAGATATGTCCCCTGTAGTAGGAATAATTATAGATATGCCCCAGTAGGAATAATTATAGATAGATGCCCCCAGTAGGAATAATTATAGATAGATGCCCCCAGTAGTAGGAATAATTATAGATATGCCCCCAGTAGGAATAATTATAGATATGCCCCCAGTAGGAATAATTATAGATAGATGCCCCAGTAGTAGGAATAATTATAGATAGATGCCCCCAGTAGTAGGAATAATTATAGATATGCCCCCAGTAGTAGGAATAATTATAGATAGATGCCCCCAGTAGTAGGAATAATTATAGATAGATGCCCCCAGTAGGAATAATTATAGATAGATGCCCCCAGTAGTAGGAATAATTATAGATATGCCCCAGTAGGAATAATTATAGATATGCCCCCAGTAGTAGGAATAATTATAGATAGATGCCCCAGTAGGAATAATTATAGATATGCCCCCAGTAGGAATAATTATAGATATGCCCCCAGTAGTAGGAATAATTATAGATAGATGCCCCCAGTAGTAGGAATAATTATAGATATGCCCCCAGTAGTAGGAATAATTATAGATAGATGCCCCCAGTAGTAGGAATAATTATAGATATGCCCCCAGTAGGAATAATTATAGATATGCCCCCAGTAGTAGGAATAATTATAGATAGATGCCCCCAGTAGTAGGAATAATTATAGATAGATGCCCCAGTAGGAATAATTATAGATATGCCCCCAGTAGTAGGAATAATTATAGATAGATGCCCCAGTAGGAATAATTATAGATATGCCCCCAGTAGGAATAATTATAGATATGCCCCCAGTAGTAGGAATAATTATAGATATGCCCCCAGTAGTAGGAATAATTATAGATAGATGCCCCCAGTAGTAGGAATAATTATAGATAGATGCCCCAGTAGGAATAATTATAGATATGCCCCCAGTAGTAGGAATAATTATAGATAGATGCCCCAGTAGTAGGAATAATTATAGATAGATGCCCCCAGTAGTAGGAATAATTATAGATAGATGCCCCCAGTAGTAGGAATAATTATAGATAGATGCCCCCAGTAGGAATAATTATAGATAGATGCCCCCAGTAGTAGGAATAATTATAGATAGATGCCCCCAGTAGGAATAATTATAGATAGATGCCCCCAGTAGGAATAATTATAGATAGATGCCCCCAGTAGGAATAATTATAGATAGATGCCCCCAGTAGTAGGAATAATTATAGATAGATGCCCCCAGTAGTAGGAATAATTATAGATAGATGCCCCCAGTAGGAATAATTATAGATAGATGCCCCAGTAGGAATAATTATAGATAGATGCCCCAGTAGGAATAATTATAGATAGATGACCCCAGTAGGAATAATTATAGATAGATGCCCCCAGTAGGAGGAATAATTATAGATAGATGCCCCCAGTAGGAATAATTATAGATAGATGCCCCCAGTAGTAGGAATAATTATAGATAGATGCCCCCAGTAGTAGGAATAATTATAGATAGATGCCCCAGTAGGAATAATTATAGATAGATGCCCCCAGTAGTAGGAATAATTATAGATAGATGCCCCCAGTAGGAATAATTATAGATAGATGCCCCCAGTAGTAGGAATAATTATAGATAGATGCCCCCAGTAGTAGGAATAATTATAGATAGATGCCCCCAGTAGGAATAATTATAGATAGATGCCCCAGTAGGAATAATTATAGATAGATGCCCCCAGTAGGAATAATTATAGATAGATGCCCCCAGTAGGAATAATTATAGATAGATGCCCCCAGTAGGAATAATTATAGATAGATGCCCCCAGTAGGAGGAATAATTATAGATAGATGCCCCCAGTAGGAGGAATAATTATAGATAGATGCCCCCAGTAGGAGGAATAATTATAGATATGCCCCCAGTAGGAGGAATAATTATAGATAGATGCCCCCAGTAATAGGAATAATTATAGATAGATGCCCCCAGTAGGAGGAATAATTATAGATAGATGCCTCCAGTAGTAGGAATGATTATAGATAGATGACCCCAGTAGGAGGAATAATTATAGATAGATGCCCCCAGTAGTAGGAATAATTATAGATAGATGCCCCAGTAGGAATAATTATAGATAGATGCCCCCAGTAGTAGGAATAATTATAGATAGATGCCCCCAGTAGTAGGAATAATTATAGATAGATGCCCCCAGTAGTAGGAATAATTATAGATATGCCCCCAGTAGTAGGAATAATTATAGATATGCCCCCAGTAGTAGGAATAATTATAGATATGCCCCCAGTAGTAGGAATAATTATAGATAGATGCCCCCAGTAGTAGGAATAATTATAGATAGATGCCCCCAGTAGTAGGAACAATAATAGATATGCCCCCAGTAGTAGGAATAATTATAGATATGCCTCTGTAGTGGCCAGGCTAATAAAAAAAAAAAGAAAAAGAAAAAAAGAAGAAGAAAGTCACCCACCTTACCCGGATCCCCGGCCGAGATGCTCCCTCCAGGACCCGGCGTGTGGCGCGACTGAGCGGCGCAGGGGGTGTGACGACACCTCCGCATCACTCCCCCTGCGTCGCTGATTATTATAGATGCGGTGCTCACTGAGCGCCGCATCTGCAACGAACGATAGAGAAAGAAGGGACGGTAAGGAGCAGTCCCTGCTTTCTCTATAGCGAAGCTGTGCGCAGCTGCTATCTCTGCGCGACCACCCGGACTAAAGTCACCGGGCGGCCGGCATCATGTTAGCCCGAGGCCGCGGACAAGCAGAGCAAGCGCCACATTCCAGTGCCGGTCCGTGGCCCGGTGGTTGGGGACCCCTGGTCTAATGCATTGTATAGACAATGCATTAGGGTGTACGAAGATGGCAGTTTCACTACTTCCTGTATGAGACAGGAAGTAGGGAAACAAAAAACATGGCGGTGATGGAAGCCTTCACAAGACTTCCAGCTGCCATGTTAAGCGATTGGGACACAGCAATCTCGCCGCTGATGTCCCGATCGGAGTGAGAAACAGTGCACTGCCAATCAGAGCCCATAGAAACCAATCAGAGCACAGCTTTCATTTTTCCAGAGCAGTATGAGAAATGAAAGCTGAGCTCTGATTGGTTCGTATGAGCTCTGATTGGTTGCTATGAGCTCTGATTGGTCGATATGAGCTCTGATTGGTCATTATGAGCTCTGATTGGTAGCTACAGGCTCTGATTGGTTGCTATGAGCTCTGATTGGTTGCTATGAGCTCTGATTGGTTGCTATGGGCTCTGATTGGTTGCTATGAGCTCTGATTGGTTGCTATGGGCTCTGATTGGTCGTTATGAGCTCTGATTGGTCGTTATGAGCTCTGATTGGTTGCTATGGGCTCTGATTGGTTGCTATGAGCTCTGATTGGTTGTTATGAGCTCTGATTGGTTGCTGTGGGCTCTGATTGGTTGTTATGAGCTCTGATTGGTTCTTATGAGCTCTGATTGGTCGCTATGAACTCTGATTGGTTTCTATGAGCTCTGATTGGTTGCTGTGGGCTCTGAGTGGTTGTTATGAGCTCTGATTGGTTTCTATGAGCTCTGATTGGTCGCTATGAGCTCTGCTTGATTGGTTATTATGATCTCAGATTGGTAGCTATGAACTCTGATTGGTTTCTATGAGCTCTGATTGGTTGTTATGGGCTCTGATTGGTTGTTATGAGCTCTGATTGGTTTGTTATGAGCTCTGATTGGTTGCTATGGGCTTTGACTGGTTGCTATGGGCTCTGATTGGTTGCTATGGGCAAATAGGACAGTTTTCATACATGTGGTTTCTAATGCGGATCCACGTCCAAAACCGATTCACATGAGTTGGACTCTTTCCTGACTGTGAACCATGCGGTTTTTAATGGCAGAATCCGATAAATATTACTTATCCTGTGAACGTTCCCTAAGAGTCATTCTGCTAAGGGGCCTTCCCCGCTAAGCAATCTTAGAAAACAGTTGTCAGGGCACAATTCTGTCACCGTAGACTGTAAGCCCTCGTGGGCAGGGTCCTCTCTCCCTCTGTGCCAGTTGTTTGTCTATCAGTGTTGCCATAGTACTTTGTTTGGTCTGTGTTATGTAGATAATTCAGTGCCCTGGGATTAATGGCGTTATAAAAGAAATGATAATTATTATAATTCATGTGTTGTAGTTTTAGCCTCATGAATGTCTCAAAACACACAATGGGGCTCATTTATTAAGGCTATTGGGGCAGATTTCTGGCACCACTAATAATGCTGCACACTCTGTATATCACATTTATAATGCATTATAGACAATTTCTAGACACTTCGGCTCCTCGGTTGTGGTTATGACCGAATGCGGCCTAGTAGAAGAGGGTGTGACTTAGAGTGCAGAGCCATGCTGTCACGGTTCATGCCGTGGTCCCTGCCATGGACCATGATTCTGCTGCGGCTCCCTGTGTGGGGGTCACGGCGGCCTGTGTCCCCATTGCTGAATACAGGCAGTCCTCGACTTACATCTGTCCCCTAGTTACAAACGGAGACGTATGGGGCATGCTGGCACTTGGAGTTCCATGTTACACAGCAGATACTAGCTGTAGAACAACAAGACCCAGCATGCCACAGCAGCACATGAGGTGAAAATGAGGTGAAATCTTCTTAACAGGGGCAAAAACAGCAAAACAAATGTAAAAACCCTTCCCTGCACTATCCGAAATGGAAAAAAAAAACTTTTGTGCTGGGGTTACATTTAATAAATCTACCTGTTCTGACTTCCATACAAATTCATACAAACCTACAGTCCCTATCCCGTTAGTAACCCGGGGACTGACTGTAGTTATATGTACCGGCTCCTGTCCCTGCTCCGGTCCGCCAGCAGCTCTTCCTTACCGACCCTCGTTCTTGATCACTCTCATCCTCCATGACTGCCTGTGCGTGCACCTCTTAGGGCACGCGCGCAGCAGCATTCTGCTATTTAAAGAGACAGTGTCCCAATTACCTGCTTCCGTGACTAGTGACTCTTGACTACTTAAAGGGGTTTTGCCACGATGTAATGTTGACGTGGGATCCTCCAAAATGGGTGTTTAATCACTTTTCTAAATATTTGTGATTAAAAAAAGTGAAGCCTCTGAGAGCTGCAGCCTGACTTAGATGCCCTTAGTGTCCTGACTGTTTACATTAGCTAGACCAGGAGCTGATCTGGCAGGCTGCTGGCCACACTTGCGTTGTTTGTACTTCTTATCTGATGGCAGGGCACAGGAACGAGCTTTGAAAGGAGGAGGAGAAAAAAAGCAGTGTTACTGGGCATCTGCACTAGCTTTGTTTCTGTGTCAGAGCCTGTGTCTGCTGTATAGAGAATCCGCTGGTTGTAATGTAATTATCTGAGAAAACATGCAGACTCTCCCTGCTCAGCCCTCCTCCATCCCCCCATGTCTGTATTCAGTGAACCTGCCTGCTCGGAGCTTATCTTTACTCCTGAGCAGATAAGAGGGAGAAAACAAAACCCGTATAGCTTGTGCACAATACAGTTATGCTCTGTGGTTTAGCCAAACATGTTTGCTCAATACAGAGACTGAATATCAGCCTCAGGAGCGTGCATGGGAGGTGGAGCAATGACATCACAGAGGAGGTACTTGTTTTTTTAAACACAGAAACAAAACGCCCCTTTTTTCAAGGCTCAAGAGGGGAGTAAGCCTGTTAGGTGAGGAAATCACTTCTTGGCAAAACCCCTTTAAGGAACTTCCTGCCCTTGTTCCAGCGTCAGTTCGTAGATGTCCAAATACATAGAGCTTGAGCCCTGGCTGCTGTATCGCTGCTGTTCACCTGTGCGTTACCTGCATTACCTGTACGCTATCTGTTACCTATTTGCTATCTGCTGTATATCTGCCACTGTACCAGTCCGTTACCCACCTGGGATCTTCATTACCTGTCTACGGCTACCCCTGCTGTGTCATGTCAACTGTGCCGGCACCTGCTGTTCTTGTCCTGCAATTCGGCTGTCACCTTGGGTCACCACCTATACCATCTTGCCGGCGGTGATCACTGAGGATCCACCATATACCGGCGATCGACGAGGTCATTGCATACTGACACCACCGGATTCTGCCACATGCAGCAAAAAATGCATCAAAATGTTGCCGCAATTAGTGCCATGAAGTAAGCCAAGAAACAGAAGGTGTAATGTTAGACTAGACAGTTTTATCAACACCGTGATACATGTGGGGCAGGGTAAGACTGTCTAGTCTAAGTTTACACTGTCTAGACAGTATTGACAAGTCTGCCTCAACATATCCAACATGATCTCACCACTTAGGGGTGGAGGACATGGAGGGATTGGTGGAGGCAGGGGCATAGCTAGAATTCATAGGGCCCCATAGCAAAATGAGACTGGGCCCCCCACACCTAATGACAAGTAATTAATAGCATAAATAATACCGCCCTATATCAGGGAACCTACATAGCAGTGCTGGAGAGCAGGAAGCATGAAACCTGTTATTCCCTATAAAAAGTACAATTTTTTGGCACCTGAGTGGAACCCCTCAACCTCTGGGACCCCGACACCTAATGACAAGTAATAGAAGAAGAAGAATTAAATAATACCGCCCTGTATCAGGGAACCCACATAGCAGTGCTGGAGAGCAGGAAGCATCAACTGTATTCCCTTATAAAATGAGCATTGTTTGCACCTGAGTGGGAACCTCAAACTCTGGGCCCCCGACACCTAATGACAAGTAATAGAAGAAGAAGAATTAAATAATACCGCCCTGTATCAGGGAACCTACATAGCAGTGCTGGAGAGCAGGAAGCATCAAACCTGTTATTCCCTATAAAAAGTACCATTGTTTTGCACCTGAGTGGAACCCCTCAACCTCTGGGCCCCATGGAAGCTGCTGTGACTATAGTTACGCCTATAGGTGGAGGTCAGCGTAAGCCCCCTTGCGTGTTATGGAAATATATCAAATACAAAATAACCAAAGTATAACCTATGTATCTATCTTATGGCTTTTGTGTTCCTTGCACATTGCACAGATAGCCTTTCTCCAATCAGCAGCCCATGATTTGTCGAAAATGGATACATACAGCTCCAAAACAAAAGGATCATGTATCTAAAACTTAACTTTTAATATGACATATAAAAGGGAGGAAAAATATCCAGACAAGACACACGAGAAAAAGGAGAAAAACGACCAACAAGAACCCCCAACCTACTACTAGCTGCCCTAAGGGAGGGACACATAGAGGGGGTTAACAGTATTTGACCGGTTCATTGCAATTTATATCCCTTAATGTTAACATCTTAATTATTGGGAGTTAATCCCTTACCCTATCTTTTTGGATACATCGGTTCCCCATAATTGAGTTGTAGCCGGTGTTCCTTTATTGGTTCCGGTGGGACCTTTAATGACATTGGGGATCCCCGTTGTTATTGATTGTACACTGTTCCTATATCGGTTCCCTGAGGAAATGTTTAAGGGACATTGAAACATGTCGGGACCTTTGGTTTAGTTAGGGTAAGTTTGATTAAGGGCGAGATTCCTGACAGGGCCGCCCTTTTTGGGGCGCTTACCCTGTGCATAGGTCTAGGGGTTTTTTAGGCATTGTAGGGGGATAGGTTAGATTTTGTATTTCTTTTTGTGTTTACTGTTAAAGGGATTGTCTCACTACAGGGATTGCTGCTTTTTATGTTATAGATCTTGCAAAAAAGAGTCACTTTGTAATATGTCCATTAACAGTGTCCTACCTATTCCTAAATATCCCCTCTTGTATGGGCTGCATCAGCTCCTCAGGTCACTATAGCTACAGACCTGTTCAATCTCTCCGGATTGGCTGCCAGCACTGGTTGCTATAGCTACAGACCTGTTTGATCTCTCCTGATAGGCTGTCAGCACTGGTTGCTATAGCTACAGACCTGTTCAATCTCTCCTGATAGGCTACTAACGCTGGTCACTATAGCTACAGACCTGTCCGATCACTCCTGATAGGCTGCCAGCACTGGTTGCTATAGCTATAGACCTGTTCAGTCTCTCCTGATAGGCTGCCAGCACTGGTTGCTATAGCTACAGACCTGTTCAATCTCTCCTGATGGGCTGCCAGCACTGGTCGCTATAGCTACAGACCTGTCCGATCTCTCCTGATAGGCTGCCAGCACTGGTTGCTATAGCTACAGACCTGTTCAATCTCTCCTGATACGCTGCCAGCACTGGTTGCTATAGCTACAGACCTGTTCAATCTCTCCTGATAGGCTGCCAGCACTGGTTGCTATAGCTACAGACCTGTTCAATCTCTCATGATAGGCTGCCAGCACTGGTTGCTATAGCTACAGACCTGGCTTCTACTGCAGCCTAGTGGAAACCAGTAAACACAGCCCTGAATTCAAAATGAAACCAAGAAACCAGGACGGAGGTAAGCTGAATCAATGTAGTGAGACAACCCCTTTACCCCTTTAAACCCCTCTATGTGTCCCTCCCTTAGGGCAGCTAGTTGTTGGTTGTAGTTTCTTGTTGGTAGTTTTTGTCCTTTTTCTAGTGTGTCTTGTATGGATATTTTTCCTCACTTTTATATGTAATATTAAAAGTTAAGTTTTAGATACATGATTCCTTTTGTTTTGAATTTTTGATTTATTATGTATCTACACAGGGGTATTTTATTTAACGTTGCATTGTTCATTTCCTCTGGTTTGTTGGGATTTTGCTCCAGATGTACCTTGCAGGAAGGTAACGACCTAGTTCTATGGCAGAAAACACTGAGAAGGAATAGAGATGACTGAGTTTTTGGAGAATCCCTGTTATAGTAACGCTGTAGCCGCCTTTTCTTATGAATGGGGTTGGTGCACACCGCGCAGGCGTTCTGTGGAGGAAATGCTGGCCGCCTCTTTTGTGCTTCTTAATTGGTTTGTTTGCATGCCAGAAGACCACTGCTGCGCTTAGGGACTGTGAACGCAACCCGGAGCTTAATCCCAAGCCTCCGCTAAATAGTCACTCGTTTTTCATCTGTGTTTTGCGGGTGCACAACTGATTTCCAGAAAAACACCTGCTTAGGGCGACATGTATGAATTCGAACTTTTTTTTACTTGGCGCCGACACCCCAGTTCTAAATAGATATAAAAGAGTGTAGAATACGACAGTATGAAGATTTCTGGTGCATTACATAGAGCTTAATGCGCCAAACTTTGTATGGGCATAGAGTGTAATGCGCCAAACTTGTGCAAAAATTGTAATGCGCCAAAATCGTCGTATCACACTCTCAGAATCTCATAATCCGAGCATTGAAACATTAAGAGGCGACTGTATGAATTCAATGCGTACTTTTTTTTTACTTGCCCCGACACCACAGTTCTAAATAGATATAGAAGAGTGTAGAATACGACAGATTTTTGGCGCATTGCATAGAGCTTAGTGCGTCAAGTTTGGTGCATTACACTATGCCCATACAAAGTTTGGCGCATTAAGCTCTATGTAATGCGCCAAAAATCTGTGTGTCGGCGCCAAGTCAAAAAAAGTACGCATTCGAATTCATACATGTCGCCCTATTAGTGTTTAGCAATAGTTTAATATTCTGCAGGTTGCTAGAAAGAAGCAAAGAAAAACTATTGAAACCTAAAAAAGTTATTGTGCTTTCACCTGGTGCGTTTTTGACGCATTTTTTACCGCGATTTTTGCAGCGTTTTTTTGTGCAGCATTGTACAGCATTAATTGCTATGCCTTCCTGCACAAAAAAAAAAGCGTCAAACATCACGGTAAAAAACGCGTCAAAAGTGCACTGTGTGAAAGCACCCTAAACTGCAAAAGTTACCGTTCACCTGGATTAATTGGTTACCTTGTATAATAATTAATTGGTTCACTGGTGTTTGGGTGTTTGTCAGGATGCTATGATTAAGGGTCAGTGTGGCCTGAAACGCGTAAGCCTTGGTCTGTGTGTCCTGCTATTAAACAGGGAATAAAGATTCACTGCTAAGAGGCTGCGGGACAACTTTGTCTTCATTATGTGTTCCTTGTGTAATACCACTCAATTTTCTCCGCCGTTTTATAGGTGTAAGACCCACTTGTCTAAATGAATCAATGATTTTGAATATGCAAATTACAAATGTAACCCCTTAAGAACCTATCGTTTTGGGGGGGTTAACGCGTTTCTTTGTTTATTCCTCTTCGCCTTCCAAGAGTCATAACTTTTTAATTTTTCCATCTACATAGACCTATGAGGGCTTTTATTTTGCGGGACAAGATGGACTTTCTAACAGTGTCATTTGCTGTACCATAGAATATACTGGGAAACCGCAAAAAAATTCTAAGTGGGTCAAAATGTGAAAAAAACGCACTTGCATTATGTTTGTGAGGTTTTTTTATGTCGTCTACTCCCCGGCATAAATGATATGTTCCCTGTATTCTACAGGTTGATACGATTCCGGCGATACCAAATATATAGGGTTTGCTTTATGTTATAGTACCATCAAAAAAATCCAAACATTTTCTATTTTTGAAAGTTTCTGCGACTAATCATTTTTTTGCTCTTCCACCCATGGACCTGAGTGAAGGGGCATTTTTTGCCTCCTGAAGTGCACTTTTTATTGGTACCATTTTGGGATAGATGTGACTTTTGTGATTTAACTTTTATTCTAATTTTTAGGGGCCCTAAAATGACCAAAAAACACAATTTTGACGTTTGGATTTTTTTTTACTGCGGCGCTTTGCGTAAATTATGTTATATTTTATTAGATCATACTTGTTTCGCACACGGCGATACCAATTATGAGTAACTTTTTATTATTTATTTCTTTTTATTTGTAAAATGTCAAAAGGGGAGTGATTTGAACTTTTAATATTTAAATTTTTTTACATTTTTTAATTTTTTTTTTTTTCACGTGTACTTTGAGACCCCCTTGGGTGCTTGGCCAATAGGAAGCGCGATCATGTGTGTACCCTTTTGTATTGAAGTAGTAGGAGAAACATGGCGGTGATGGAAGCCTTCACAAGGCTTCCAGCGCCATTTGAACTGATCAGAGCCCGACAATCTTGCTGCGGAGGTCCCGATCGGAGTGCGGAACGGTGCATGGCACGCGTTCTCAGTCATATAGACTAGCGTCCGTGCTGTTACCCGTGGGTGTCAGGTGCAATTGGCAGCCAGTACCCGCCGCCTGTGTAGCTGTATCGCGCCACGATCCTGCCACATAGCCGCTTAGCGACAATGGGACATAGGTTTACGTCCAGCATCGTTAAGGGGTTAAATTGGAAGAAAACTTTGATAAGTTTGGTGCTCATTGTGACAATGGCTATCATGAGTAGTTTTAGGATGCCATACAGCCAGAGCATCTGGACCCCCATCCATTAATAACAAATCCTATCTTATACCATATCACTGGGCTCCTTTTTAAAAACTTTGATTGGGGTCCCTGACAGAAGTACTACCAATGCTGCTGTAATGGCACCCCAGAATACATAATTTATAACCCAAATGGCTTCAGGGAATTTCATATTTCCCTGTCATTGGCCTGAAAACCCGGCACCATCAGCCTTTATGATGAACTGTAGTTTACAGAATGTAATAAAACAGCTCATACTTAGTTTTGTACTGGGGTTATTGGGGCCCTTCAGTGGAGTTGATTATTGGGACCCTTCAGTGGAGTTGACCCTTGTGGCCACCAGTGGAGCTGATTCTTGGGCCCACCAGTGGAGTTGATTCTTGGGGCCACCAGTGGAGTTGATCCTTGGGGCCCACCAGTGGAGTTGTGTCTTGGTACCCAATAGTGGAGCTGATTCTTGGGGCTCACCAGTGGAGTTGTGTCTTGGAACCCACTAGTGGAGCTGATTCTTGGGACCCACTAGTGGAGCTGATTCTTGGGACCCACTAGTGGAGCTGATTCTTGGGACCCACCGGTGGAGCTGATTCTTGGGTTCCACCAGTGGAGTGGAGGTGATTGTGTCTTGGTACCCAACAGTGGGGCTGATTTTTGGAGCTCACCAGTGGAGTTGTGTCTTGGGACCCAATAGTGGAGCTGATTCTCGGGGCCCACCAGTGGAGGTGATTGGTGGCGCCATCAGTGGAGTTGATTCTTAGGACCCACCAGTGGAGGTGTGTCTTGAGACCCAATAGTGGGTCTGATTCTTGGGGCCACCAGTGGAGTTATGTCTTAGTACCCAATAGTGGAGCTGATTCTTGGGGCTTACCAGTGGAGTTGTGTCTTGGGACCCACTAGTGGAGGTGATTCTTGGGGTTCACCAGTTTAGCTGATTCTTGGGACGCACCAGTGGAGCTGATTCTTGGGTTCCACCAATGGAGTTGTGTCTTGGTACCCAACAGTGGGGCTGATTCTTGGAGCTCACCAGTGGAGTTGTGTCTTGAGGCCCACCAGTGGAGGTGATTGGTGGGGCCACCAGTGGAGTTGGTTCTTGGGGCCCACCAGTGGAGCTTATTCTTGGAGACACCAGTGGAGTTGATCCTTGGAGCCAACAGTGGAGATGATTATTGCTGCTCACCAGTGGAGTTGTGTCTTGGGACTCACTCTTCAGCTACTGTATATGGCTGCACATACTACACATGCCTCTCTGCACCATATCCAGGAGCCCACCGGGTGTTTCCCCTGCTGAGCTTACTAATACATGTTATTAAAATAAACTATTTAAAAAGCATAAAGGTGCCCACACACCTTCAATAACTATTACTACAAGGGCACTTAGATGACAGGTATTCCTCCCGACTCCCCTATATACATGCTTTGTCCACCGACCATACATGTGTTTCCAAAGGAGAGAGTAAAGAAAGCCACTACATTTGGGGCATAGTCATGAGACCACCTACATATTAGTCACCCTCGCCCCCCACAAAAATCATCTGGTTTGGTCGATTGTGATCTAATATGTTCGAGGGCATTTGCTTAAAGGCTGTTCCTACCTCAGACATTTATGGAGTGTTAATAGAATATAATGTAGATGTCTGAAAGGTGAGAATCCCACCTCTGGGACCTATCTTGAGAGTGGACAAGCACAACCTTCTCTCCTTTCTGCATGTAGACTTTTTGGGGTTCATTCAAGATTGGCTTGGGTCAAAGTACTATCAGACATTTATGGCATATTCTATCATATGCAATAAATGTCTAAAATGAGAAAACACCTTTAAAGAGAACCTGTCACATAGTTCATGCCCCCCTTGCTGAGGACAGCACAAGCTAGTGCCAGACCTGCTGTTTCCAACACTGTGTCCCTTATTCAAAGTAATAGGTTTATCAGTTGAGGTGGGCGGGGCTAGCCTCAGGTGGGCGGGGTATGAAAAAACGGACTCCTTGAATGACTCTTTTCTGGCTGAAAACTGCAGATTTGAGCATTAAACACAAGAAAACTACAGCCTCTTACAGAATAAGGGACACAGCGCTGGAACAGCAGATCTGACACTGGCTTGTACTGTCCTCAGCAAGGGGGACATAATCTATGTGACAGGTTCTCTTAAAGGAGTTCACTCACCAAAATGATTGGCTTTTAACAGGTAGGAAAAGGTAAATGAAGAAGATTACTAAATACATTGCTTTGTTGATTTTTCTTTGGTCAAGAGATAAAGAAGATTTTATATTCTCTTAGAGCACACAAGTTTTTGTGGTTACCACCTATCTCTTGCCACAGCTCCCTGCTCTCTCTTATCTCTTATTGCTCCAAGCTGCCATCAGTCAGTTTTATCTCTAGCAACAAAGTTTATTTACCTATCGTGATGTCAAGTTTTCCCCCTTTATAGCTCTGTAGCCTTGTGTACTACAATTTATAAATCTCCTGCAGTCATCTCACTGCAACAGGGAAAGCTAGAAAAAGCAGAGCTGATATGCCAATTACTGCTATAGAACCAACCACAGCCTGATCAGGAAGTGTGAGTCTAAAGCTAGCTGTGGCTCTGTGAAACTGCAAGATGAGAAAACCCCTTTAAGGCCTCAATGCAAAATCTATAATCGACCCCCACATACCATGTGGTATTTCTAATTTTGGTGTCCTCCTATGTGGCAAATGGTCTTTTGGGTCCCATAATGCACCACCACTTGTGAGTTCTAGCTCTGCATGCCCTAGAACAGTGTTCCCCAACTCCAGTCCTCACACCCCCACCAACAGGTCATGTTTTCAGGATCTCCCACAGAATGCACTGACAATAATGATACTACCTGTGCAATGCTAAGGAGAGCCAGAAAACATGACCTGTTGGACTGGAGCTGGGGAGCCCTGCCCTAGAATGATTGCATTAGTCATTTGCTATTAATTAGTGTTGCAGTAATAGGACCCTGTTTGGTTCAACAATGGTTCGAAAAAAAAATTGGTGAAAAAATTTGGGTTTGGAACAACCTGAACTTGGGTTATTTCTTTAACCCCCATGCTAAGAGATTTAGGGATTAACTTACCTTCCAGTGTAGCTCTAGGCCACGTGCCACTCCTGCAGCATTCCAGTTTCCCTAGCTTACCCCTATGTCATGGAAAGCAGAAGTGATGTTAGACGTTGTGCAACATATCTGACGTCACTTCTAGTTCCCCAAACACAGGGTTGACCTTGGGAAACCGGAAGCGATGTTGGACGTCATATCAGAAGTGACACTGTTGGAAGAAGCAACACAAACGCAATTCTGAAAGTTTTAACTTTTTCAAGCTCTGTAGCCTTGTGTACTACAATTTATAATTCTCTGGCAGTCATCTCAGTACTAGAGTTTTACCTCTAGCAACAGAATTTGTTTACCTATCTTAATGACAAGTGTTTAACCTTTAGAGCTCTGTAGCCTTGTGTACTACAATTTATAATTCTCCTGCAACAAGAATAGCTAGAAACAGCAGAGAAGATATGCCAAGCCCTGCTATAGAACCAACCACAGCCTGATCAGGAAGTGTGAGTCTAAAGCTGACTGTGGCTCCGTGAAACTACAGGATGAGACAACCCTTTTAAGACCCCAATGCAAAACCTATAATCGACCCCCACATACCATGTGGTATTTCTAATTCTGCTGTCTTCCTATGTGACAGGTGGGCATTTGGGTCTTACCGTCTCTAAAACCCCTAAACTTAAATCTAAGCCCAATTTAAGGGCTAGGCTCATTTTTTTTTCAGCAAAATTTGATTCAGTGTCACATGAACTGAATCCAGGGCCGCCATCAGAAATTTCACGGCCCTATACAGCTGAAGCATCTGGGCCCCCCTTCCCCGTGAACCCCGCTTGCAGTGGGTCCCCTTCTTTCACCGGGCCCCGTACGTCAGTACCCCCTGTACTGCCTTTACGGCGGCCCTGACTGAATCTCTTAAATTCATGTCGAATTTGACATCAACTCAGATCCTAAATACAAGACTATAACTCATTTATCCTTCTGAAGCTCCAGGATGAAACTTTTATACAAACTTTTTTGCTACTTTTAAACCTTTCGGGTGAGGTATCTAGAGCGATCTTTTGCTGGCTTGTCTTTCTGTCCACCAGACACTGTTGATATAAAACAATATGTATTTGTTGCTTTGTATCCATGGTGAGATATCAATGCCAAAAGCGTCTTGATCTGAAATGTCACTTGTAAATCTCGCTGTTCGGTTACCTGAATTACCTGTCCGTGTGTAGAAACATCTGCTAGGTTACAACATTTGCTTCCAATTATCCCTGAGTGTTCGCAGCTCATCCCCGCAGCTATTGTTGCCGAGATTACATATGTTTAATAAAATTACTTTCGGCTTTAAATCCTAAACCTGTTTTTGCTCAATTTATTGGATGAACCTTAACCTCTGTCCGGCCCGGATGTGGGAGATGTGTTTCTTTAGGCGTTTGCTGCAGACAAGCTGCAGATTATTGCGACATTACGGAAGGTCATAAGGTGCATTTTAAGTTTTCTATTAGGCTATGCAGGCTTGGACTGGCCCACGGGGGAGGGGAGACTGATGGTAGGCCCCTGGGTGTAGTGGGCCCCTGGGTATGGTGGATCCCTGCGCAGGACAGGGAGTAAGGCAGAGAAAGCAAGAGTCATGTACAGTAGCTGTAGGATGGGCCCCAAGAATCAACTCTTCTGGTGGACACTGAGAATCAACTCTTCTGGTGGACACTGAGAATCAACTCTTCTGGTGGACACTGAGAATCAACTCTTTTGGTGGCTGCCAAGAACCAACCACACTGGTGGACCCCAAAAATCAACTCCACTAGTGGCCCCAAAGCAAAATTATACTCACCTCTGCATTCACTGCCACTCCAGCGCTGAAGCTGCTGATGCTGCCCCACAGTCTCTGTTAACTTCCTCGTTTACCGTTACCACTTCACTGGGTGAGCCCCAAAGATTGACTTCACTCGGGAGCACCAAAGAGCAACACATGTGGAGCGCCCCAAAGTTCAACTCCACTGGTCAGCCCTCACAGATACATACCACTGGTGAACCCCATAGATCAACTCCACTGGTCAGCCCCTAGAGATACATGCCACTGGTGAGCCCCATAGATCAACTCCACTGGTCAGCCCTCACAGATACATGCCACTGGTGAGCCCCAAAGATCAACTCCACTGGTCAGCCCTCACAGATACATGCCACTGGTGAGCCCCAAAGATCAACTCCACTGGTCAGCCCCCGCAGATACATACCACTGGTGAGCCCCAAAGATCAACTCCACTGGTCAGCCCCTAGAGATACATGCCACTGGTGAGCCCCATAGATCAACTCCACTGGTCAGCCCCATAGATACATGCCACTGGTGAGCCCCATAGATCAACTCCACTGGTCAGCCCCTAGAGAAACATGCCACTGGTGAGCCCCAAAGATCAACTCCACTGGTCAGCCCCTAGAGATACATGTCACTGGTGAGCCCCAAAGATCAACTCCACTGGTCAGCCCACACAGATACATGCCACTGGTGAGCCCCAGAGATCAACTCTACTGGTCAGCCCCCGCAGATACATGCCACTGGTGAGCCCCATAGATCAACTCCACTGGTCAGCCCCTAGAGATACATGCCACTGGTGAGCCCCATAGATCAAACTCCACTGGTCAGCCCCTAGAGATACAATGCCACTGGTGCGCCCCATAGATCAACTCCACTTGTCAGCCCCTAGAGATACATGCCACTGGTGAGCCCCATAGATCAACTTATGGTCAGCCCCCGCAGTACATGCCACTGGTGAGCCCCATAGATCAACTCCACTTGTCAGCCCCTAGACATACATGCCACTGGTGAGTCCCATAGATCAACTCCACTGGTCAGCCCCCGCAGATACATGCCACTGGTGAGCCCCAAAGATCAACTCCACTGGTCAGCCCCTAGAAATACGTGCCACTGGTGAGCCCCAAAGATCAACTCCACTGGTCAGCCCCTGCAGATACATGCCACTGGTGAGCCCCAAAGATCAACTCCACTGGTCAGCCCCTAGAGATACATGCCACTGGTGAGCCCCAAAGATCAACTCCACTGGTCAGCCCCCGCAGATACATGCCACTGGTGAGCCCCATAGATCAACTCTACTGGTCAGCCCCCGCAGATACATGCCACTGGTGAGCCCCATAGATCAACTCCACTGGTCAGCCCCTAGAGATACATGCCACTGGTGAGCCCCATAGATCAACTCCACTGGTCAGCCCCTAGAGATACATGCCACTGGTGAGCCCCATAGATCAACTCCACTGGTCAGCCCCTAGAGATACATGCCACTGGTGAGCCCCAAAGATCAACTCCACTGGTCAGCCCCCGCAGATACATGCCACTGGTGAGCCCCATAGATCAACTCCACTGGTCAGCCCCCGCAGATACATGCCACTGGTGAGCCCCATAGATCAACTCCACTGGTCAGCCCCCGCAGATACATGCCACTGGTGAGCCCCATAGATCAACTCCACTGGTCAGCCCCTAGAGATACATGCCACTGGTGAGCCCCATAGATCAACTCCACTGGTCAGCCCCTAGAGATACATGCCACTGGTGAGCCCCATAGATCAACTCTACTGGTCAGCCCCCGCAGATACATGCCACTGGTGAGCCCCATAGATCAACTCCACTGGTCAGCCCCTAGAGATACATGCCACTGGAGCGCCCCAAAGATCAACTACCCTGTTGAACCCCAAGAATCAGCTCCACTGGTGGGCCCCAAAAATGAACTCCACTAGTGGGGCCAAAAACTGAATTCCAGTCCAACACTGAGGCCATGTTATCTTTTACATCAGAGGCTATTTTTCACTTCAAAATAACAGACACCATAATGAAACTTAGATGGATCTTCCCGTAAGGGTGGAAGTAAAAAGCTTGCAAAAAAGCTGTACTAAAAACTCAGAGGAGGGCAGTGGGCAACTACCTTATAGCAGAGCCAGCTGGCCTGTTGAAAAGTGGCTCAAAAACAAACGGGAAGTAAAGCTCTCCCAGGAGCAAAACTGTATAGTCTGAGAAATATTTGGGTTTCACTGGATTTAGACTATAAAACCTAACTTTTAATAAATATACAAATAAAAGGAGTCAAATATACTCCAAAATACACACAACCAATACAGAATTGATACATACCCTATATGCTGACCCTAAAGGGAACTACCTATTACATGTGGAATGTTCGTTCCAAATAGAGGACGAATCCCACCTGAACCTAAAGAGAAATAAATCCCTAATTAGACCCCTTAGACACAGGAGAAAATAATATCATATCTAAATGCCTTGACAATGAATACAAAAGAAAATAATACAAAGAAAGCCCCTAAGACCACCATAGAGACAGCTAATGCAATCATATAGATCACCAAATGGACCAACGCTTTCATACCCCATATAGGGACTCATCATTGAAACTAATAAGTAGTGTATCCTTAAATACAACACACCAATATAATTATAGGGGCTGCAAAGATAATACAACGGTAGCCAAATAGTAAGAAATGATTACTTACCCAAAAAGAGATAATTCCACTTTGTAATATTCGTTGGAACAAGATATAGAGAGTATAGTCGTGGAACTCCCAATTCCAATAAAAGTAAAATCCCACTTATGTGTCAGAGGCCGACGAACATTAGGCAAATGTAGCGGCCCGGCTTCATCCCAGTAGGGAAGTGGGCGCAAAGAGGTATGGAATGCTGAATTTTTACAATTGGGAGGAGTGGGTGTGTGCGCTACCATGCACATTAAAATGCCTAGGGCAACCAGAATACCCTTGTCCCACCGCTTGCTTAAGTGTGGAAGGTGATTGATGTATACCATGTATTTGGGGACTAACAATAGTTACGTGGTTTTTTCTGCTTTCTAGCGCTACACAACACTGATTGGGTTCATCTGATATATGTACTGCTGTCCTACTGTTATTTTCTCCTGGATAGACTTCAAAAGAACGACAACAGGTGGCACCCTATGGTGCAAGCAAAATCCATGGAAGCTGCGGCCCTGGGTATAGAGGGTGCACTTAGGTGTAGGGATATGTTATACCTTTCATTAGTGACTAACAAGTTAGTGTCTTTCTGCTATCTAGCGCTACTATGTGGGTTCTTTCTATATAGTTTTTAAAAAATAGTCAAATATTATTGCAGACTTATGTACGGTAATGTCGTTTCCCCAATATGAAGTGGTGGGGGCCCATCTTGTTTTGCGATGGGGCCTTATGAGTTCTGGTTGCGCCTCTAGTCTGCCCTCAAATCTAAACAACATTATTCTCTGGTAGATTGTCTCTCTATATGCTACTAGCGCACCATAAGGACCCGTAACTCTGATCCCCGTAAACGGTCGCCGCTGCACGTTGAAAGCTAAATTTGTCCATCTTGACCTCCGCCACATTGTGAGTTGTCAGATTCGTTTTTCGGAATAAATGAAATTGAACCAGAGTTCAAAGACTTTAAAAGACAGAGGACTTTCCAAACAAAGCAATTAACTTATATAAAATACATGTTTTTGCTTAACTCTAAAAAATACTCACTTAATTCAATGGAAAACTTTTTTTTTTTTTTTGTAATTGCCAATTCCTATCATCATAGCAGTAGGGCTATTGATCTCTGATCTGCTCCATTAAGATAATTTAATGCTGTTATGTGATGTGTGACTGAACCTGTGATCCCGTGATAAAAATGGACGAGCGCCCCCTTTAACTCGAATGATTTAAAGGAAAGAAAAAACAGTTCAGGTTGTAACAAAAATGACAAAATATTTGGAATATTCCAGCATTGTCTTATCTATTTCTTCGAGTGTTGAGAAGGCTTTGAGTGTTGGCGACTGAGGGGGCTTTATTGGGCAGTGTGGGACTGGATTTGTCTGGAGAGGATAATGAAAATAATAATAATATTCTTTATTATCTATAGCCCAACATATTCCACAGCACTTTACGAAATTCAAGGTAAACGTACAGAAGCATGACAACATAAAAATCCTTACAGAATGAAAGACGACGCGTAGATTGCCCTGCCGCTAAAGCTTACAATCTAAATATGGAGTATGGTTAAAACAACGGTAAGAAGTGCCAAGATTTACAATGGTCCGTGACATGTTCAATAATTAGGTGTGGTTGTTTTACATAGAGAAGTCATGAGATGACCCTGCCACCCAAAACTGTACATCTTAAACCAGAATAAGTGCTCGTGTGAGATGACCCAAGTGCAGGAGAGTGATCACAGTATGTGTGTGGATGCCTTTAGGATCTCTAGTGGGCCAAACCAGAAAAATCGAGAGAAGATTGAGTAATTTATTCAGCCCGACCTTAAAAACAGTGAGGTTGTGACAGGTGTGGCCTTATCGCCTCGCCTGTAATCAAAACTTCCAAGAATTGCCGCACGCTGTTAACTCTTGTAGTCGGGCATGGAGTTTCGATTATTGAGGAATGTGTCGTCTGATATCATTCAGCAAAAGCGGATGAGCCACGTAGTTGCTCGGATATGACAGAGACTAGGGAATATGTAGGAGGTAGCAGCACTGATGAAGAGCTTTTTATAGTGAGCAGTCTGAGTTTTACAGTACCTGTACTGGGAAAGGCAGTCCATGCCAGATGACTGACAACAGGTGAAGATGGCTATCAGTATAACCAGCGGCTGTAGAGAAAGACAGCCTGCGCTGTGCATTCGTGGACCAATTGGAGAGGGAAGAGTAGTTTGCAGAGAGGAGACCATAAAAAGCAATGAGTGTTGACGTTATCAAGCGAGACGAGAAGAAAAAGAGCCAGTAATAGAGAGATTGAATTTTTTTCCACAGTGAGAAAGGACGATTTTTGGAGATAATTCACTAGTCAGGACATGATGGGCAAGGGATTGGATATAGGGGAGACAGTCAATACAGAATCCAATATAACCCAAGACAACGGGCCTGCCAGCCTAGGAAAATGGTGGTGGCACATACAAAAAAGAAAATGCAGGGGGGATTGGTTTAGTATATTGCGAAAGACCAAGAAGTTCATTTTAGTGAAGTTTAGTTCAGGATGAGGAGAGATGATGATGTCAAGACATCGGCATACATTCACGTAGTGTTTTGTAGCAGGGCTGATGATGTCACGGGAGGAGTGTAAATTGGTTCAATCCAAGAGAGCTGGACACTGCGAAGCCAAATCTGCTGCGATGTATTGTCCAATGGGGCTGTGACAATGAAATAGAGCGGAAGGGACCTAGAACGTATACCCTAGAACCCCAACAGACAAGAGTAAGAGAAGATCGAACCAAAAATAGACACTGAAAGGAAGCGGTCAGAGAGGTATAGGACGATAACCAAGCGAGAGCGATGTCCGAGGCCCCAATGGTGCTGAGCATGCTGAGTGAGAATATGTGTGAACCACAGATGTCAAAATGCTGCAGAGAGTATCCAAGATAAGCAAAGCAGATAGTTACCCTGAGATTTTGCTTTATAGGATGTCATTTGAACTTTAACGAAGGCAGTATTCCTGATGTAGGTGCGGAAACTGATTCAAGCGGTCCAAGAAGATAAGTTAACAAGATATAAGCGGATTATGACGAGAGTAAACCCAGCGTTCGCGCGGAGTTTAGAGATGAAGGTCAGTGTTAGAGACTGACGTAGTTGGCACACAGGACGGTCCGAGAGAGGGCGCTTTTTTAGTAAGGGGTTATAATGGCTTTGAAGGAAGATGGAAAGTATCCCCATTGGAGATAGATGAGGTTACAGAAAGCAGTAAAGTGAAGAGGACAGCTGTGAGAAATAGTCTTGACGAGTGGATGGAAGGGGTCAGTAGAGCCTTAGGTGGGGCTGGCAGACAGATAAGCCTGAACTTCTTCTCAGTCTCGGGTCAAAGATGCCGAGTATATTAGAGGACGAGCTTAAGGACAGGATGGGAATTATTTGGGATTGTGTATTTATTTTTGCCGGATATTTCAATTTTGTTCCTTAAGTGGATTGCCAGGTCTCAGCACAAGGTTCAGTGACCGGACCTAACTTATAGCCTTAGAGGAGTAGAAGGTGTCAAAGAGGCTTTTGGTTGTTGTGTATGTGGAATAAAGGAGGTGAAATATTATGATTGTTTGGCGCAGTGAAGCAATTGTTAGAGTCCTATCATGAATTTGTATTGGACGAAAGTCTGGCAGGTAGCTTTGAGCTTTCTCCACATCCGCTCAGAACACTATTGGCACAACGCGGAAAAACAGTCATGCAGGTGCTTGTGCCAAGGTGCTGAGGCTACTGACGCGTCTGTGCTGGTGCGGTTTTTTGAGTGGGTCCAACATAGTCCAGGTGGTTGTTAAATTTCATTGTAACGTTTGAACAGCCTGGTCCATGGACAGGAGCAGTGGAGATTTGGGTCAGTGAGGACTGTAGGTGTCTAGTGAGTACCTGGCAAGAAAATGAATGGAGCGGATATTTTGAGATGGATTAGATGAGGTAGGTGTTTGTCCGCGGAAGAAGGCTGATAATTAGTGATAACACAAGAGAATAGACATTTGTGTCAGATGAGAGCATAAGAAATGAAGAGGAAGTGTGAAATTGAATGAAGATTGACATAAGACCAGATCCAGAATAGTTTTCATCCTTTGTGAGGTTGGGGAGTCAAATAGACTGCAAGATGGCTCATATAGAGAGTAATGAAAAGAAACTGTGAGGCAGAAAAGACATGTGAGGTCATCAATGGGTATGTTCGAAGATGCACCCATTATGAAGTGGGCAATGTCAGGAGAGAGGAAGGTGTGGGACCGAGCTGCAAATATCCAAGAAACTGGCAGGAGAGCCGTGGGGTCTGTAGACAACTGCGACTGCGGATAGGAAAATGGCTGAAAGAGTCTAGGTGTGACCTCAAGAGGGAAATGAGGAGGGTGGCAGGAGAAGGACCTGAGTAAATTGCAGTGTGAGAGAGAAGTATGCCAACTCACTCCACCCTTCCTGTTCTCGGTCTGGGGTGTGGTAAGTGTATCCCACCCATAGGTGAGAGCGTGTGCAAAATGGAAGCCAGTTACAAGAATGCTGGAGGCCATGTTCTGAGAGCCAGCAGTTGAGGGAGTTGATAGAAATAGGTCAGATACAGCAGTGGACGTTTGAGTTCAACGGATCGGCGATTCCATGAGAGCACACACTTAAAAAGGGAGGCAGAAAAAAAGACTATAACGAATGGCAAGCAGGTTAGCAGGGATTCTAAGGGATGCTGAGGATGGAGATGGATGTAGGCTAGTAAAGAAGTGCCCGGAGTAATAGATAGTCCCCGTACAGCGATGAAGCAGAAGATGAAAAGAGACAGCAGATTGGTCATGAGATAATAATGACGCGTTTGGGTTATTAGTCCCTCGGATTCAATTGATCAAAGGCATTATCACCTAAAATTTTTATTACCAGAACTGAAGGCGTATATTAATCGTGGAGTTTTTGTACTGATTTTGTCTATATTGGATACTTTTTATTTACAGAGCACTCTTGTTTTTGATATGGCATACCATATAACTGGGCATATGTGCATCCAGTAGCAGACTGGGGTGTCTGGGTCACCAGTGGAGCGTGTACTTGGGATCCACAATGTAATGATTCTTGGAGGCCACAGAAATACAAGTGCGAGATGAGATGCTTAGGGGCACCAGTGGAGTTGATTCTCTGGGGGCCACCAGTGAGTTTGATTAGTTGGGGACCACCAGTGGGGTTGTGATCTTGGGGCAACCAGTAGTTAATCTATGGACCCCCATGGGTTAAACTTAGGTGCTCACACAATAAATGGTTCTTGGGCCCACCAGTGAATTGGTTCGCGAACATGAGGTTGATTCTTGGGGGCCACCGTGATGAATC
Organism: Phyllomedusa bahiana; assembly: GCA_025379985.1. Taxonomy (NCBI): domain Eukaryota; kingdom Metazoa; phylum Chordata; class Amphibia; order Anura; family Hylidae; genus Phyllomedusa; species Phyllomedusa bahiana. Next base: position 161,218 of record JAODAL010001172.1, on the reverse strand, counting down.
TGGGCCTACCCAGTGAATTGGTTCTTGTGCTCACCATGGAATTGATTCTTGGGTAGCTTCCCACCATGGCTGAGGTTCTATTGGTGCTCTCACGCATTGACTTGTGTTCTTAGAGAGCGCCTCTTGGATTGATCTGGACCCAACCCTATGGAATTTGATCTTGCGTTTCTACATAGTGGAGATTGATTCTTGGACCCACCATGTGCGACAGATTCTTTCTTGGCCACCTAGTGGAGTTGATATTTGGTCCACAATGTAGATATTACTTGTGGACACCATGGAGAAGAAGCTGGGGCCCAAAACTCATGGAGATGAATCTTTGGGGCCACAAATGGAGCTGATCTCTTATGAGCCCACCAGTAATAGATTATTGGGCTCCACCATGGAATTGGGTTCTTGGGCCCACCATTTGGAATAGATGTTCTTGGGGCGACTAGTGAGTTGATTCTGGGACCGCACATACATGGATTGGTTCTAAGGGGCCCACATGGAATTGATCTTGGGCTCACCAGAGGAATTGATTCTTGTGGGCCCACCATGGCTGATTCTGGGGCCCACCAGTGAATTGTTCTTGGATCTCACCAGTTGAATTAGTTCTTGAGGCGACTTATTGTAGTTAGAGATTCTTGGGACCCACCAGGTAGAAATGTACTTGGGGCGACTATATGGAGTTGTGATTTTCTTTTGACCCACCAGTAAATTTGTTCTCGTGGGGCCGACTTAGTTGATTTGATATCATGTGAACCACACCATTTGGAGTAGATTCTTGTGGCCCAACATTGAAAGATGAAATCTTTAGGCCCACCGCTAAGATTGCTCTTTGCCCACCAGTTGGCGTTGACTTTCTTGGCGTTCATAATTGTAACAGATTCCTATATATGACTGTATATACTATGCATGACTTGCTTTCTGTCTCTCCTTCTCTGCTTTTCTACTTAAATGCAGCCCCAGACTAGCCATTCCCGAAGTCTGGCCTCACCATGAGCCAGTTGGGTGGGTTCCACCTGTTCGCCTAGTGTGCAGATCAGAAGTCCTGGTGCATGTCTCCCTGCTCTATACGGATGCCTCTTTGATTCTGTGCTCTGCATTGCAGATGGACTTCAATCTCCCTCACAATGAATGTTACAAGTATCTTCAGTTGCGACACTCAATCAAAGCAGAGACTTCAGATATATCCATTTCCACTAATAAGATTGTTCAGTTGGTGTAAAAAACGACCGTTTCCCGAAGAGTTCGTTTCACAGGTAACTCTAAAGGCGGTATTATGTGATTACTTCTAAACAAGTAGCGAAGGTATCAAAAACGATAGCCATTATACCAGAAATATTGCTGTTCTGATGTTGCTTCCTTTCAGAAGAACAGGCCCCTGAAAGTATTGGCTCAGAATGGAGAGCAGGTCACACTTGTATTCAGCTTTCCATTCTCCTCTGTGGAGTACCATAACAGGGACGCTGCTGTACTCCATCTTTTCTCTATGGGGGAGTTCCCAGTACAGGGAGTGCTGTGTTCGTCCATTCTTCTCTAAGGATATCCCAGTACAGGGGAGCGCTGTGTGTATCTCCAATTTCTTCTCTATGAGAGTTCCCAGTACAGGGGAGCCGCTGTGTTCCATCATCCATTCTCCACTATGTGGAGTTCCCAGTACAGAAGGAGCTCTGTGTTTCTCTCCATTCTTCTACTCGGAGTTTTCCCAGACTGGGGAGCGATGTGTCTCTCCATCTCTGTATCTATGGAAGATCCCATTACAGGAAGCGCTGTGTTTACATCCATTCTGTTCTATGAGCTTTTCCCCAGTACGAGGGAAGCGCTGTGTTCTCCATTCTGCTCTATGGAGTTCCCGGATATAGGTGACACTGTTGTTCTCCCATTCTCCCTCTATGGTATTCCCAGAGAATCCGAGAGCCGTGTGTTCTCCATTTTCTTGTTTAATGGGAGTTCCCGGTAACAGTGGTATTGCTGAGTAGTTCTCCATCTGTCATCTAGTGGGAGTTCCCGGTACAGGGGAGCAGAATGTTCCTCCGTTCTCAAAACTCCCATAGAACAGAATGGAAAGTCGTGCTCAAGTGTACACACTCAAGCGGTTCAAAAACTGGTAACTTTTTGGGACCTATTCTCGAAGGATAGGTGTAGTCCATAGTGGCATCAAGACTTTGATGCAATATCCTATTACATAGTTACATATTGAAAAAAACAGATGCCACAAGTTCAACCAAGGATGTGGGTAAAATGTGGGGTGAAGGGAGGACAGACAAAGAAGTTTCAAGCCAGACCTCCCCACTGTAAATCCCTGAAACCCACAAGGCAAGTACCATCAGCTCCAGGTGAGAACCCATCTCAGACCCCCGAGCATCCACCACCAGGATCCCCGGAATTTTACATAGCTATACATACGTATATAATATTCCGTTATTAATTTCAGGTAGGTATCTAAAGCCTTTCCTTAAACACTCAACCGGTTCCTGTCTGTGACCAGCTCCTCAGGCAGCTATTCCACAGATTCACAGTATCTACAGTGAAAACGCTCTTGCTCCTCTGGAGATTGAATAACCTTTTTTCCTCCAGTTACAAGAAGTCCCCTTGTCTTTGAGGGCTTCACTTGAAATAATATTTTTCCGCCCATACTTTTTATGTAGGACCTTTTAAATATTTTATATAAAAATTAATGCATGTCCCCCTCGAACTCGTTTTCTCACGACTAAAATAAGTTCAATTCTACTAACTTACGACATAACTAGATCTCCATTCCTTCTATAAGTTGGCGTTGCTCGTCTTGCACTAAGAATGCTACCATTTCCACTTATAAGGTTTGGTTGCATCAGTCCTTTGCACTACCTCTCACTCCATACATTACTTTCAAAAAACTGAGCCCAGACCTGAACAGCATTTTCCAAGTGAGTGTGTCTGCACCAATGAGCGCTATTATACAGGCGAAATTCATCCTAATATTAATGCACCATCATATTCTATGGTGGGAACATCCCTTTAATTGTTCACTTTGTTTCACATTGTACTTTTTTCTGGCTCTTTCATCTCTGCTCCTCCCCTCCTCATATTTTCCTTATTTTCTTTCCCTTCATCCCTTTTTTTCCTTTCTCTCTTCTGTATTTGCAGGTTATGTTGGTCACTTCATGCCCATTGAAGGATGTGATAACTCACCAGAGACTTTTCAATCTTTTCCTTTTTAATGGTTCAGTTTTATTATTGTCAATGCTCAGAACATTTTTGGACCCGGAGGATTTGGGGGTTTAGGGATCTTACTGTATTTGTACTGGGACCTTGTCAATAAAAATCCAAATTTGAAAAGCAAAAATGTTCCAAAGTTTTGTTAGCTTCTTTAAGTATTAATTTTTTTAGCAAAGTCACCTAAACTCCTTTCTGTGGACCATCAAGCGGGACCCTCCTTCGAGACTGTTTCGCACCATTCATGTGACCTTCCCCGAGACACCAGGTGGTGGGATTTTTATGCCTCCCGAAGAACTGTAAGAAAGACGCTTTTCGAGCAGAGTCATATATGTGTACTTGTGAGTTTTGATTTGACGAGACCGCTACAGCCATCCGGCTCTGACCAGTTGCCAGATGCTGCCTCAGGGTGAGAACCTACAAAGCGTTCTTCCCAGGGATATTTACCGCAGACTCAAGCGCCATTTGGAATACGTTAAACTCATGATGCCCTCGTGGAGGAGACTCGCCCGTAGTCAAGAGGGAAAGGTCCTTTATGCGGATTATTATTCAATCATAAGCTGAGAAACTGGAAACGAAAGAGTACCGTGTGGTGGATTTTGCTGATGGTGAACTCCCTGACCGAGGTGGACATTAAATCGAGGGGAGTCCCAGTCCTGGATCTGTATCTTGCCCAGGAAGCAGAACGGATGAAGAAGAGAACGGGGGCGGTCGAGAAAGTGGAGGAACAATGTCACCCGCTTAATGGGCTGAACTTCTCCCAGGTAAGACCCCTCACATACCTGCTACATATAAGACGGGGTTCAAACGGCGTCTTTTGCACGTTTTTTGATGCGCAAGTTTCCCATTTTCTTATGGTTGTCTCACCCTGAAGTTTCACAGAGCCACAACCAGCTTCAGACTCACACTTCCTCATCAGGCCTGTGATCTGGGTCTATAGCAGTGAATCACATATAAGCTCTGTTGTTCCTAGCTATTCTTGTTACACTGACATGAGTGCAGGAGATTTATAAAGTGTAGTGCACAAGGCTACAGAGCTCTAACGAGTGAAAGCTTCTCATTTAGTTAGGTAAACAAACTCTGTTGCTAAAGATAAGACTCTGCAGAGAGTGACTCACCATGGACAGAGTGACTGATGGCAGCTTGGAGCAATGAGAGATAAAAGAGAGCAGGGGGAGCTGGGGAGAGATGGTCAGTGAGCAGAGAAACTTATGTGGTCTAAGAGAGGATAAAATCTTCATCTCCTGACCAAAGCAAAATAAACAAAGCAATGTATTTGGTAATAGTCTTTGCTTGTAGTGAGAAAACACTTTTAAAGCTTCAATTGACTTAAATGAGAATAAAGATTATCCTGTTAGAAAAATCCCATGCGTAATCCTCGGCAGAAATCAGAGGTGACACCTGGGAATTCTGCTAAGGATTTTTACATTACAGTGGCAGTATTTGCCTCTGATTTGGACATGGGTTAACTCTATCTAAATGGGACTAGCCTGCGGCACTCCTGCCAGGGCGGGATCCAAGGAGGAACTGCTCCAAAGAATGGTTGAATCCATTCTTTTTTTTTCTGCACCATGGATGTGAAATCCGTGGTGTGGAAAATCCATAGTGTAAACTACGTTGCGGACATAGTAATGACAGTCAGATCACACAAGGATTTTATTGAGGAATCAGCTAGGAATCTGCATCAAATTATTTATTATAATCAGTTGTGTAGACATACCCAAAATCAGCTGTGTGAACATATCCAAAATCAGTTGTGTGATCATATCCAAAATCAGTTGTGTGATCATATCCAAAATCAGCCGTGTGATCATATTTAAAATCAGCTGTATGAACGTACCCAAAATCAGCTGTGTGAACATATCCAAAATCAGCTGTGTGATCATATCCAAAATCAGTTGTGTGATCATATCCAAAATCAGTTGTGTGATCATATCCCAAATCAGCCGTGTGATCATATCCAAAATCAGCTGTATGAACCTACCCAAAATCAGCTGTGTGAACATATCCAAAATCAGCTGTGTGATCATATCCAAAATCAGCTGTGTGATCATATCCAAAATCAGCTGTGTGATCATATCCAAAATCAGCTGTGTGATCATATCCAAAATCAGCTGTGTGATCATATCCAAAATCAGCCGTGTGATCATATCCAAAATCAGCTGTGTGAACCTACCCAAAATCAGCAGTGTGAACATCACCAAAATCAGCTGTGTGATCATAACCAAAATCAGCTGTGTGAACATACCCAAAATCAGCTGTGTGAACCTACCCAAAATCAGCTGTGTGAACCTACCCAAAATCAGCCGTGTGAACATGCACAAAATCAGCTGTGTGATCATATCCAAAATCAGCTGTATGAACCTACCCAAAATCAGCTGTATGAACCTACCCAAAATCAGCCGTGTGAACATATCCTAAATCAGTTGTGTGATCATATCCAAAATCAGCCGTGTGATCATATTCAAAATCAGCTGTGTGATCATATCCAAAATCAGCCCTGTGATCATATCCAAAATCAGCCGTGTGATCATATCCAAAATCAGCTGTGTGATCACATCGAAATTCAGCCGTGTGATCATACCCAAAATCAGCTGTGTGAACATATCCAAAATCAGCTGTGTGATCATACCCAAAATCAGCTGTGTGATAATATCCAAAATCAGCTGTGTGATCATATTCAAAATCAGCCGTGTGATCATATCCAAAATCAGCTGTATGCAGGGCCGGACTGGGAATAAAAATCAGCCCTGGCACTAAGCCCCCAGCAGCCCACATACATATCCACTTAAAAAATTCCCCTTGTTCTCGCACCTCGCCACTGTCTAAAATAAACTACACTATAAAGGAGCTCTCACACAGAGCGGTTTTGGTGCATTTTTGATGGGTTTTTGGTGCGTTTTTGTGCAGAAAGGCAGAGCAGTTAATGCTGGACATTTCTGCACAAAAAACGCATCAAAAAATGCACCAAAACCGCTCCGTGTGAAGCCCCCTACACACAAGCAAGAGAGAAACAGTGGTTTGCAGAAAAAACCCTCATCACAGAGTCAGGTGTGCACTTGCTTTACAATCGGGGACAAGCCCACACTGACACTACATAAGCACCAACATAACCTACAACCAATCACTTCCCCAGTAGTCAGGTCATCATCACATGAACACAGCACTGATTCAACATAGAAGTAATACCCCTGACAGCAGGGACTCACAGGAGACGTCATCTCTGATGGGAGTTGTTCTCTTCTCCTTTTCTTCTCCTTCTGGCACAAACCTCCATGACGCCTTCCCTTGTTGTTCGGTACAGCATGCAATGTCTTCTTCTAGTGGTCACTACTCGTCCCTGTAGAATTTACAACAAATACATCTTAGACTCCTCTCTCTTCCAGCACTTTCCTATCAATTCCCCAAACAGCGTCTGTTAGACCCTAAAAATTAGAAATTAAAAAATGTAGATAAGTGGCATGTAAATAGGTAGACCCCCTTAGGCAGGCAGGGCCCGTATGCAGGCAGGCAGGGGACAGTATAACAGGTAGGCAGGGACAGTATAAAAGGTAGGCAGGGGCAGTAAAACAGGTAGGGAGGGCCAGTATACAGGCAGACAGGGCCAGTATACAGGCAGACAGGGCAGCATACAGGCAGACAGAGCACTTATAGGCAGACAGGGACAGTATATAGGCAGGCAGGACAGTGTATAGGCAGCCAGGGGAGTGGATAGCTAGGCAGGGTATTATAGGAGCCAAGGGAGTGTATAGGTAGGCAAGTGCTATTATAGGCAGCCCAGGGCAGGATATAGGCAGCCAGGGCTGGGCATCATATAGCCAGGGCAGGGGGCAGTATATAGCCAGGGCAGGATATAGGCAGCCGAGGGGAGGGCATCATATAGCCAGGGCAGGGCATCATATAGCCAGGGCAGGGCTATTATAGGCAGCCAGGGCAGGGCAATTATAGGCAGCCAGGGCAGGGGCAGTATAGGCAGCTAGGGCAGTATAGGCAGCCAGGGCAGGGGCAGTATAGGCAGCCCGAGCAGGGGCAGTATTTTAGCCAGGGCAGGGGCGTATAGGCAAGCCCCGGGCAGGGCAGGGGCAGTATAGGCAGCCAGGGCAGGGGCAGTATAGGCAGTCAGGGCAGGGGCAGTATAGCCAGGGCAAAGGGGGAGTAAAAGGCAGCAGGGCAGGGCAGGAGTATATAGCCAGGGCAGGGTCAGTATATAGCCCGGGCAGGGGCAGTATAGGCAGCTAGGGCAGGGGCAGTATATAGCCAGGGCAGGGCAGAATAGGCTGCTAGGGAGGGCAGTATAGCAGCTAGGGCTGGGGGAGTTTAGGCAGCCAGGGCAGGGGCAGTATAGGCAGCCAGAGGGGGGGCAGTATATAGCCAGGGCAGGGCAAAGGGGGAGTTATAGCCAGGGCAGGGGCAGTATAGGCAGCCAGGCGGGGCAGTATAGGAGCCAGGGCAGGGGCAGTAAAGGCAGCTAGGGGCAGGGGCGTTAATATAGCCAGGCAGGGTATCAGTAGTCAGGGCAGGGGCAGTATAGGCAGCTAGGGCAGGAGCAGTATAGGCAGTCAGGGCAGGAGCAGTATAGGCAGCCAGGGCAGGGGCAGTATATAGCCAGGGCAGGGGCAGTATATAGCCAGGGATGGGACTGTATAGGCTGCCAGGGCAGGGGCAGTATAGGCAGCCAGGGCAGGGGCAGTATAGGCAGCCAGGGCAGGGGCAGTATAGGAAGCCAAGGCAGGGTCTCAGTATATAGCCAGGGCAGGGGCAGTATAGGAAGCCAGGGCAGGGGCAGTATAGGAAGCCAGGGCAGGGGCAGTATAGGCAGCCAAAGGGGAGGGGCAGTTTTATAGCCAGGGCAGGGGCAGTATAGGCAGCCAGGGACAGAAAGTAGTTTTAAAAAAATAAAAAAGTTTAAAACTCACCCCGGGCACCTGCTGTCCCGTCCTCTTCACTCTGGAGCCCGGGGGCCGCTCACTGCAGAGAGCGGGGGCCGCGGGAGCAGGCGCGCGATGACGTCATCGAATCGCGCGCCTGCCCCGCGGCTCCTGGGAGCTGAACAGATGGGAAAAGTAGATCCAGATGTTCAGCCTCGGCCCCTGCTTGCACCGCGCGGTGCAGGCGGCGGCCGTGATGGCTGCATGGCTGGGTCGGTGACCCGGCCATGCAGCCGTATGGCGAAGGGGGGGCCTGTCGGCCCCCCGCCCACAGGGTCCGGTCGCTGATGCGACCATTGCGGCCCCTGTGCGCGCCACAGACCGGCACTCGGGGCCCGCCGGTTTGCCCTATGGTCAGTCCGGGCCTGGCTGTATGAACCTACCCAAAATCAGCTGTGTGATCACACCCAAAATCAGCTGTGTGATAATATTCAAAATTGGTTGTATGAACATATCCAAAATCAGCTGAGTGAACCTGCCTAATATGGTTAGCAGGATAAATATCAGGAAAGAAAGTCCAAATTGTCTACTTAAACTTGACATAGTTCCTCCCTTTGTATCGGTTCTCAGTTGAACACACTCATCACTTATGCAGAGAACAAAACCTCTGTCAATTTGTGCAGGAGATTGAATATCTCCGAGTTTTTGGTAATCCTATCTCCATAAGCAGGGCCAGCATTCCCAGCCTTCTCACCTCCTACCCTTGAAAGTTATCAGTGAGCTGCAATCACCAGAAGGGCTCTTGTGAAAGGTTACAGCTGTGAAAATATCTGACTGTGAAAAGCCCATCAGAGAAACAGATAGGAGTCTATGGAGAGGAGGAGATGAGGAGTGAAGGTAACAATAACATAGAACAGAAGGTGGATGATTGAGAAGACAATGGCCACATACTCTCCAGGAGAAAGCTTCCCATTGACCTCCACATTGAGACCATAGGACAGATCTCCAGTTTCAGCTTTCTGTAGCGGAGTGGGGTGCGAGTGATTGAGCACGTATCTAGTTTTAGCTGATTCTAAATACACCAAAAAGTAATGTTGGGCCGCACTAAATTAGAAAAAATAAAAAGTAGTGTGTGCGTCCAATACAAACTAGCTAAAGCAAAAAAAAAAGCGCAATATCCAGAAGTTGGATACAAGAATAAAAAAAGATTTTTATTGAACAAAGACACCACAAAAAGTTTTTAAAAATTTCCAAATAACTGTAAGGCTATGTTCACAAGGCAGTTGACAAAGACCGGTAGGTTTGCCGGCCGGTATTTGCCCTTTTTTGCGGCCGCAGGGGGGGACTGATTTTCTCCGCGATGAGTAGAGAAGATCCCTCCCCCACTCCCATTGAGTTTTTCATATTCTTTCCGGACACCAGATGGAAGAATGAACATGCTCAATGTTTCTTGAGCGGCCTGCGGGTGCAAAAACCGGCCGGCGGAAAACCCATGCAGTGGGGACAGTGGGGACTGCTGCACGGGTTTTCCATATAGCACAATTCTGCTCATTTTCGGCCGGTTTTTCAGGCGGTCTGAAAAACCGCAAAGCGGCTGAAAAACCGACCGAAAACCCGTGCCGTGGGGACATGCCCTAAATAATTTTGTGGTGTTTTTGTTTCAATAAAAATCTTTATTATTATTATTCTTAGATACTGCTTTTAGGTTGTGCGCCTCTAACTGTGATTGTCTATCAGATTCTCATTTTGGATATGTTGTTTCATGACTGATTTTGTCTATAAAAAAACAACATTGCCCTATAAAAGATATAAATGGGTATAATAAAATAATTGTAACATAATTATACAAAAGCTACGCAATTAGCCTTCAGATTAACCTTAAAGGGGTTTTGCCATGAGTGGGGAACACGTCCGCCACTTGCAGCGCCGGCTGGAGAGCTGGCCGCGCTTGCGCAGTCAATTTCAATTCTATTCTATGGGATTTCCGAGTACAGCCGATCGGTGCGTTCAGCTCTGCTCAGAACTTCCATACAATAGAATGGAGAGTCGTGCGCAAGCGCAACCGACTCTCCAGTCTACACTGAGGTGTTCGGGGGCCCATTCCCAAGATAGGTGCAGGTCCCAGAGTTGGGACCCGCACCTATCAGACAATGGTGGCATCTCCTTACGATATACCATCAGCGTCTATGGTGGCAAAACCCCTTTAAAGGGGTTGTCTCACTATAGGGATTGCTGCTTTTTATGTTAAAGATCTTGCAAAAACAAGTCACTTTGCAATATGTGTCCATTAACAGTGTCCTACCTATTCCTAGATATCCCCTCTTGCATGGGCTGCATCAGCTCCTCAGGTCTCTCTAGCTACAGACCTGTTCAATCTCTCCTGATAGGCTGCCAGCACTGGTAGCTATAGCTACAGACCTGTTCGATGTCTCCTGATAGGCTGCCAGCGCTGGTTGCTATAGCTACAGACCACGTGTTTGATAACTCCTGATAGGTGCCAGTGTGGTCGCCATAAAATAAAAGACCTGTTTGATCTCTCCTGATAGGCTGTCAACCCTGGGTGCTATAGCTACAGACCTGTTTGATCACTCCTGATAGGCTGCCAGCACTGGTTGCTATAGCTACAGACCTGTTCAATCTGTCATGATAGGCTGCCAGCACTGGTTGCTATAGCTACATACCTGTTTGATCTCTCCTGATAGGCTGCCAGCACTGGTCACTATAGCTACAGACCTAGTGTGCTCAACAGCTCATCACTGCAGGCCAGTACAAGCCATTAAAGCTAGTAGATACACCTCTGAATTCAAAAATGAAACAGAAAATGAATCAATGTAGTGAGACAAGCCCTTTACATTACTAGATCTACTTATCCACACATCAGGGCACCTGCCCCAATAAGGGCGACCCTCAAACAGGGTTCTAGACTGTAAAACCCTATTCTATACAACAAGGCACAATACAACCTATTAGGGATGCCATAACACATGGATAATCTTATAATTTGATGTCTACCCTCAATATACAAACATAGGGTAGTTCCCAAATCAAAAATAGTTCCCAGTTCCAACGCGTTTCCCCCCTATTGTGGGGTTCATCAGGGAACAAACGAAACAACTGGATACATTTCAGCTACTAAGATATAACAGCAACCATAATAGATATATAATGCACAAATACACTCACGTCCCTTCAATGAAGATAATGATATTGAATATGGTTGGAGGTCCCAGATGAAATTCTATGGATCCCTCTGTTGTGTGCTGCTCGATTAGGTGAAAGGCGTTTAACCTCATTAGGGGACATCCGGGGATCCCCCCCCCCCCCCCCCCCCCCCCCCCCCATTACTTATTGGCACACATCACAGAGGGATCCATATTATTTCATCTGGGACCTCCCCCTATATTCAATTTAAAAGGCTTTTCCACCTTATATTTTATTTACCAGAACTGAAGGCATATATTATTTCTGTAGTTTTTCTACTCTGTTTATCTATATTGGATACTTTTAATTTATGGTGCACTCTAGTTTTTGATATAGAATACCATATCACTGGGCATGTATGCATCCAATAGTGGACTGGGGTGTCTGGGGTGTACCACTGGAGTTGATTCTTGGGGCTCACCAGTGCAGTTGATTCTTGGGGCCCACCAGTGGAGCTGATTCCTGAGGTGCACCAATGGAGTAGATTCTTGGGGCCCACCAGTGAAGTTGATTCTAGGAGCCCACTGGTGGAGTTGATTCTTGGAGAACACCAATGGAGTTGGTTTTTTGGGCCCACCCGTGAAATTGATTCCAGTGGCCCACTGGTGGAGTTTTAAGGCGCCACAGTGGAATTAATTCTTGATACTCACCAGTGGAGTTGTTTTTCTTTGGACTCACCAGTGGAGATGAAAACATTTATTTGTAATAATTGTTGAAACTCGACCATACAGAGTTTGGCACCAGTCTAACATGGTTGCATTGTTTTTTTCACATTCATTTTGTTCCCAAGATTAAGATGGACAATGACTATTTCTTTATTATATGGGTGAAAATTGCAATCAGCCTTCGTTCCTATAGATCAGGAGTGTCAAACTCAAATACACAGCAGACCAAAATAAAAAAAAAACTGGACAAACTTGTAGGCTAACCTTGATAGAAATTGAATAAAGGTCTACAATTGATAAAGTTTTTCCTTCTCATCAGCTCCAATGAGGAACCTTTTCATCAGTTTTGCTTAAACATTGAATTTGGAACAAGCAAAGCTAAATTATGCTGTCATTACCTGTAATTTCAGTCTGATCCCCAACTGGTTAATAATCTTTGGGACTGAGGGTTAATAGACACCGTGCAACTATATGTGCTTTATGTAGGAGACAAAAGATATCCTGCTGCTCATCCCCTTCTGTGTTGCGGCATCATGACAGAGCCCGTCTTTTCCAACAAGTGCTTTTCTTCTGCACTGTCTTAGGTCCTGGTAAGCTCTTAGGGATGAAGAAACAGTCCGGTACCTACTTTATTTGTGCTGACCTCAGTCAGTTACCTCGCTGTGTTCTATGGTCTCCACAGTGCTTCTTATCTGCTGCATGGTGTGGCGTCTTTGTTTGAAGTACCCTGCTGCCTGCAGAGATGCTGGGGCTGAGAAGGTGCTGGAGCCTCACTGAGTCCTATGGTCTTCACAGTGATTCTTTTTGCTGCATAGTGCGGCATCTCTGTTTGGAGCACCCTGCTGCCTGCAGAGATGCTGGGGCTGAGAAGGTGCTGGAAGTGTTGAGGCTCCGGATCCTTGTCCTGTGAGCTCCTCTTATCAGTTGTCCTGCTGTCTGAGTTGTTTCTCCTTCCACAAGGTCCTTTCTCTGCTCTATGCAGGGTGAGGGGCTGAGTGAGTTTGACACCCCTGCCATAGATTGAGAACACTCTTTAGGGTCATGTATTTTCCCCTGAGTAAAAGAAGGCACATTGTTTTTTGTAAAAGTGAAACATATGTCATATATTTTGTGTGGCCGTGAAGCATATGTTGCACCTCAGCAGAAAGGGGACCATTTTGGAGAACATATAACTTATTGATTAACTTTTATTAACCCCTTAAGAAAGGACTGGAAAAAAAATGTAATTCCGTCACAATTTTGTCTTTTGCATTTTAAATTTACACCATTCACTATATGGTAAACATGCCGTAACTTTATTCTATGGAACAGTGCTACGGTATGATGGCAAAACCAAAAATATATAGGGCTTTGCGTTTGAAAACTGTTTAGGTCTAAGAATTTCTTTGTTGTCCATAGCAACCAATCAGAGCTCCCCTTTAATTTCATATAGAGCTCTAAAAAAATTAGGGGAGCTCTAATTGGTTGCTGTGGGGAAGAAAATTAGCAAAAAAATTTAATTTTTGCCATTTTTTAAATTTCTTTTTTATGTTGTTCACCATGTAAGATAAAAATTGTGATAAATTTATCATTTTAGTCGTTTCGGTTGGATTAGTACCAATTATGTATAGGTTTTGTTTATTTTTTTATTTTCTATAGATAGAAATTTTGTTAGGGAAAATTTGGAATTTCTTTTTTTATTAACTTATTTGGGTTTTTTTTCTAGTTATGTCTTTCTTAAACTTTTTTTATTATTATTTTTAGTCCCACTAGAGGACTTAAACATGCGATAATTTAATTGCTGATAATATACCACATTTCTTAGGTATAATGTAATGCACTACGTGTTGGTGTAGCACTGTCAGGCATCCCACCGGACCCTACATCTGACAGGATCTAAAAAGCATATATGGAAGTCAGAACTGGAAACCTTCATTAGGTCCCGGCTACCATATATAATATCAGACTGGTGCACCTAGGGCCCCCCAGTAGAGTTGATTCTGGGTGGCCACCAGTGAAATTGATTCTGGGGGGGGCCCATCCTTCAGCAACTGTACATGTCTATTACACTCTGCCTCTTGGTTTTTGCCTACTTTTCTCTTCCTTTCTGCCTTTTCCAAGGTTGAATATACAATTGAAAAGCAACTCCAGGTCTGTCATGCTTGGGGACCCACCGGTGACTTCTCTGGTTCCCCAGTGGGCCAGTCCAAGCCTGACCATTTAAACCCATCGGCTCCTTGGGAACACATCATAGGGGTGCCAATGGAGTGGGACAGATAGTAACTTACATGCAATGGTCACTATTGGTTACTATTTACTGTGGCATCTGAGGGGTTAAACAGCTCGGATCTGAGGTAGGTCCACTGTTTGGGATTAGTGCAGAGACTTCTAGATTCTCGCGTCATCCAGCACAGTGCACTAATGCCGGCTCATTTCTGCTAAGCCGACAAAAGACGTATTGTGGTCTGTTAAGGGGTTAAAGCCATTCTTGGCTTTGGCTTCAAAAACTGCATTTAAGAAGCTAAACATATGAACCCAGCCTGAAGGTCAAATGTACAATTCAGAGAAAATCCACAAGTCATGATCTGATGAGGGCAATGGTTGACTGAACTTCTAAAATCAACTCTGCCTAGAAATGTTGATCAGCTGATGCTAATCTAATGGCTCCTGAATGGCGGAATAGGAATGTCTACTGTAAAGAAGTGGCATGCAAATAAATGGTTTTATGGCTAATCTCACCTGCAGAGAAAAACAAGTCATTAAGGCCATAAGAAGTCTCTGTTATTCTGCAGATAACAAAGATAAACTTGTGTTAACTGCATAATGTCTTTGGCCCTGATAACGAAGAGCCTGCAGGAAATGGGCAAGAAAAGATTCATGGCTTAGATCGGAGATTTCTTTCAAATGTTTTTCCCTATATTCTTATTATTCCTTGAATATCAAACCAAGAATCAGCAAATAAAAAAATGAATTAAAAATGTATTTCTATCCAGCATAGAAATTCGATTGAATTGTGTAAAGTTACCAGTTTTGTTCTTAAATTGTAGATTTGTAACATAGGAGTTGGGTTCTTTCGAGTGTTTCCTCTTTCAAAGAAGCCAATGGCAGATCGATGTAACTTAAATGGATTTGATTTACTTAATACTTCTTCACATACACGAGGCACAGTAATCCTGAATGTTACACTTCTCAGGTGAGGCACAACAGCTTAATGGTTACATGTCCAATAAGTTGCTTTCGGCTTGGATGATTTTGGAAATGCAGTGTTAATGGAATTGGGTCAGGTCCCTGTTCTCTTCAAATGAGCCCCCTCCCTGGGTTGTATTTTACGTCACATTGGTCTATAGCAGCTTCTCACTTCCCGCCATATATCGGCTGCCTCTGTTTCTATTTTTCAGACGTGTTCTACAGGGCTCTGTCCTCAATGCTGCCTCCCACCTAGATATCTCCTGGTGCCAATAGATTATATAGGGCCTGCCTCAAAATGACTTCTTGGTACGATCAAGAGGTCATCTTAATTTTTTGGACCCTACTCTTGGGAACTCACATCACTACCTTTTCCTCTGACTCAAAGGTGTTATCTTAGGACTATCCTAATCAGGCCTCATGCAGAGGCCTACTAATACAGACCTAATGAGCAACCAAACCTTGCTGCAGATATCTTTCAGTAGGAACCTTCCTCAGACTGGACCTAACCACCACTTTTGCCAAGGTGTCACTATTGAAT
This sequence comes from Phyllomedusa bahiana, assembly GCA_025379985.1. Taxonomy (NCBI): domain Eukaryota; kingdom Metazoa; phylum Chordata; class Amphibia; order Anura; family Hylidae; genus Phyllomedusa; species Phyllomedusa bahiana. Next base: position 145,598 of record JAODAL010001172.1, on the reverse strand, counting down.
CTCTAAAAGTTCCCCATGCCAGGCTTAGCTTTGTCTCCATAGTCTCCATAGCTCCTCAGAGCTAACCATCCTCAAGCTGACAGTATGCTCAGCCTATAACATTTCAACAGTGGGCTATTCAGAACTCTGCAAGCCACCCTTCTTCATGGCCAGTCCTTTCTAGCCCTATCTTACTGGTACCCTGTTGAATACATGCGGGTATATACAGACAGTAATATAATAGGTTACCCTCTTATACAGCTCTGTATAGGTCTGCATCATGTTTATTGGCCTTTGGTTCACCATTGCTTCAAAAATTTTAATTCCCCTATGCCTCGCCTGCAGAAAGACAAGCTAGCATCCAGGTGTACAGGCCTCAGGCTTACTCTCTTTCAGCACAGGCTTACAGTAATCTCCACCAGTACATCTTGTGGACTGTCACAGCTTCTCAACACCCCCTAAGACTCCTTCCATCCAGCATAGTGGTGTAGTGCAACGGGCAACAGGCTTTTCCAAAGCTTTTGCTTGTACCTGCACCGCCCCCTAAGTCTGTCAGCACAGAAGATCGTGTTGCCAACCACATGAATCCAACATGGAAGCACTGACGGACATCCATTCCCGCTCTCCACTTGTCCTGTAAGAAGCTAAAGTTAACATAAGTGAGTGGTTGTGGTCTACTGGTGAAGGTCAGAGCAGACTTTCCATTCTATATTGCTGCTGAGCAGAAGGCCACAAGTTACACATGGCCCTAAGCCAATGGTTGTGTTCTATGGGGTCAGTCATAGAAGACTTTCTATTCTATATTGCTTGCTAGGAGGGGCCACATGTGACTTGTGGCTCCCAAACAAATGGTTGGGATATGTTGGTGTATGCCACAGCGGGCTTTCCATTCCATATTGCTCACCAATGGGTACTGTGAATCACATGTTGTTCCCAAGCCACTGGTTAGAGTCAACTAGTATACCTTACAGCAGGCTTTACGTTCTCTTTTGCTCCTTGGTGGGAGGTTGTGAGTCTTAAGTGGCTCCCAAGCCAATGGTTGGGGTCACCTGGTGTAGGTCATAATAGGCTTTTCATTCTATACTGCTCCCTAGTAAGTCACATATGACAGCCAAGCCAATGGGGGCTCTACTGCTATAAGTCACATTTGAGTTTTCATTTATGTTGCCCTATGGCAGAGACCCACAAATCACATGTGGCTCCCAAGCCAATGGTGGAGTCTACTGGTGTAGGCCAGAGAAGGATTACTATTCTATATTGCTCTCTTATTGTGGGCTGTAAGTCACATATGGCAGCCAAGCCAATGGTGAGGTCTACTGGTGTAGGTCAGAGAAGGCTTACTATTATATATTGCTCTCTTATTGTGTGCTGTGTGTCAAATATGACAGCCAAACCAATGGTGGGGTCTACCGGTGTAGGCCAGAGAAGGATTACTATTCTATATTGCTTTCTTATTGTGGGCTGTAAGTCACATATGGCAGCCAAGCCTATGGTGAGGTCTACTGGTGTACCAGAGAAGGCTTACCATTCTATATTTCTCCCCTGTTGTGGGTTGTGAGTTACATATAGCAGCCAGGCCAATGGTGGGGTCTACTGATGTCGGTCAGAGGGGTCTACTGGTGTAGGTCAGATAAGGCTTGCCATTCTACATTGCTCCCTTGTGTGGGTTGTGAGTCACATATGACAGCCAAGCCAGTGGTGGGGTGTACTGGTGTAGGTCAGAGAAGGCTTACCATTCTATATCGCTCCCTTGTTGTTGGCTGTAAATCACATATGGCAGCCAAGCCAATGGTGGGGTCTACTGGTGTAGGTCAGAGAAGGCTTCCCATTCTATAGTGCTCGCTTGTTGTGGGCTGTAAGTCACATTTGGCAGCCAAGCCAATGGTGGGGTCGACTGGTGTAGGTAAGAGTCGGCTTACGGTTCTATATTGCTCCCTTGTTGTGGGCTGTTAGTCACATTTGGCAGCCAAGCCAATGGTGGGGTCTACTGGTGTAGGTCAGAGAAGTCTTACCATTCTACATTGCTCCCTTGTGGTGAGCTGTAAGTCACATTTGGCAGCCAAGCCAATGGTGGGGTCTACTGGTGTAGGTCAGAGGGGTCTACTGATGTAGGTCAGAGAAAGCTTACCATTCTATATTACTCCCTTGTTGTGGGTTGTTAGTCACATATGGCAGCCAAGCCAATGGTGGGGTCTACTGGTGTAGGTCAGAGAAGGCTTACCATTCTATATAGCTCCCTTGTTGTGGGCTGTAAATCACATATGGCAGCCATGCCAATTGTGGGGTCTACTGGTGTAGGTCAGATAAGGCTTACCATTCTATATTGCTCCCTTGTTGTGGGCTGTAAGTCACATATGGCAGCCAAGCCAATGGTGGGGTCTACTGGTGTAGGTCAGAGAAGGCTTACCATTCTATATTGCTCCCTTGTTGTGGGTTGTGAGTCACATATAGCAGCCAAGCCAATGATGGGGTCTACTGGTGTAGGTCAGAGAAGGCTTACCATTCTATATTGCTCCCTTGTTGTTGGCTGTAAATCACATATGGCAGCAAAGCCAATGGTGGGGTCTACTGGTGTAGGTCAGAGAAGGCTTACCATTCTATATTGCTCCCTTGTTGTGGGTTGTGAGTCACATATGGCAGCCAAGCCAATGGTGAGGTCTGCTGGTGTAGGTCAGAGAAGGCTTACCATTCTATATTGCTCTCTTATTGTGGGCTGTAAATCACATATGGCAGCCAAGCCAATGGTGGGGTCTACTGGTGTAGGTCAGAGGGGTCTACTGGTGTAGGTCAGAGAAGGCTTCCCATTCTATATCTGTCCCATGATGGAATTTTTAAATAGATTATAGTACAGAACACCGCTTCCTGTTGTGTCACCCGGTGTGGCTGGTTAATCCGAATATAATCATCTAAACTAGCAAAGAACAAGTGCTTTGCTTCTTGCCCAGGATGAATATGACACGGTGATGAATGGGCCCTGATGTCATCCTCAGGATGGGTAGAGTTGTGTTCATCTTTTATTTGCCTTCACTGTTTATGCATTATTGGCTTTTTCAAAGCTTGTGAGCAATAATTCTTCATGTTCACTGATCCCAAGGAATGCCGTCCCGAGCCTGCTTGTGCTTGTTTGTAATCTGTGCCTCAGAGGTTACACTCATTTTTTCTTGTCTGATATATGATAACATTAGACTCAAGGAAAAAAAAAAAAGGTCCAAGCAATTTCCTAGAGGCATTTGTCATTTAGTGGCTACAGCAGCTGTGTGCTGTCGTCTGGTGCAGCCATTATTCCCGGTAGCTTCAGGGGGTAACCTGTTATCTGGCCACACACTTGTTACATCCTATAGACTGTCAATGAGATAAAGACATTGCACAATACAATTGCTGCTATGCTGCAACACTTGGCATTACTGATACACTGGATACTTTACTGATGCATTTTATACCCCATACTATGCTGATTTTTCATGTCCCAATATCCCACTATTAAAGGGGTTGTTTCGCTACAATAATTGCTTTTTATGTTAAAGATCTTGCAAAAACAAGTCACTTTGCAATATGTGTCCATTAACTGTGTCCTACCTATTCCTAGATATCCCCTCTTGTATGGGATGCATCAGCTCCTCAGGTCGCTATACCTACAGACCTGTTTGATCTCTCCTGATAGGCTGTCGGCACTGGTTACTTTAGCTACAGACCTGACTTATACTGCAGCCTAGTAGAAGCCAGTAAACACGCCCCTGAATTCAAAGTGAAACCAAGAAAACAGGACTGCGGTAAGATGAGTCAATGTAGTGAGACAACCCTTTTAACTCTAGGAGGTAGAATTCCTAACTGCTATTTGTTTTATATATTTCCAGCTACTGGCCTTCAGTATGGGGTATAAAGCTATGTGTAGTGTATGAGTTACAATATCTCACAGAAGTAAGTACACCCCTCCCATTTTTGTAAATATGGCATTATATGTTTTAATGGAACAACACTGAAGATCTGACACTTTGATACATTGTAAAGTAGTCAGTGCACAGCTTGTATATCAGTGTCAATTTTGTGTGCCCTCAAAATTCCTCAACACACTTGCCATCAATGTCTAAACCGCTGGCAACAAAAGTGAATACACCCCTAAGTGAAAATGAACAAATTGTGGCCAATTTGCCATTTTCCCTTCACATTGTCATGTGACTCGTTAGTGTTGCAAGGTCTCAGGTGTCATTGGGCAGCAGGTGTGTTAAATTTGGTGTTATCGCTCTCGCACTCTCATATTGGTCACTGGAAGTTCAACATGGCTCCTCAACTGTCTGAGGATCTGAAAAAAAAAGAATTGTTGCTCTACATAAAGATGATCGAGGCTATAAGAAGAAGCCAACACCCTGACACTGAGCTGCGGGCCGGGGGGGCCCCAAGGACCATACAGCGATTTAACAAGACAGGTTCCACTCAGAAAGGCCCGCCATGGTGACCAATAGAAGCTGAGTGCATGAGCTCAGCGTCATATCCAGAGATGAGTGCGGCCAGCATTACTGCAGAGGTTAAAGGGGTGTCGGGTTAGGCTATCAGTGCTCAGACCATACGCCGCACACTGCATCAAAATGGTCTGCATGGCTGTCATTCCAGATGGAAGCCTCTTCTTAAGATTATGCACAAGAAAGCCGTTTACTGAAGACAAGCAGACTAAGTAGATGGATTATTGGAACCATGTCCTGTGCTCTGATGAGAAGACGAAAAATGTATTTAGTTCGGATCTCGTCAAGCGTGTGTGGCGGCAAACAGGTGAGGAGTACAAAGACAAGTGTGTCTTGCCCACAGTGAAGCATGATGGTGGGAGTGTCATGGTTTGGGCCTGCATGAGTGCTGCTGGCTGTGAGGAGCTACAGTTTCTTGAGGGAACCATGAATGCCAACATGTACTGGGACATACTGAACCAGAACATGATCGCCATTATAACGATCCCTAACACACCCCCAAGACGATCACTGCCTTGCTCAACAGAATGAAGGTAAAGGTCCTGAACTGGCCAAGCATGTCTCCAGACCTAAACCCTATTGAGCATCTGTGGGGCATCCTCAATCGAAAGGTGGAGGAGCACAAGGTCTGTAATGTCCACCAGCTCCGTGATGTCGTCATGGAGGAAGGAAGAGGATTCCAGTGGCTGCAACCTGTGAAGCTCTAGTGACCTCCAGGCCCAAGAGAGTTAAGGCAGTGCTGGAAAATAATGACGGCCACACAGAATACTGACACTTTGGGCACAATTTGTTCATTTTCACTTAGGGGAGTACTCACTTTTGTTGTCACTTAGGGGTGTACTCACTTTTGTTGCCAGTGGTTTAGACATTGATGGCTGTGTGTTGAGTTATTTTAAGGGCACACCAAATTTCCATTGTTATTCAAGCTGTACATTGACTGATAAAATACAGTATGTAAGGGGTGTACTAACTTCTGTGAAATACTGTATTTTGTACATATGCATGTTTTATTTGTTGTTGATGAAATTGTTTGGCTCAAACTTCGACACTTGATAAAATTTAGCATTTTTATAACCCAAAAATAGCTTCAGGCCAACCCATACTTGAGGCACTGGTGAGATATCTTATCTTCTAGAGTCAATTTAAGAGTAGGTTTTTGGAACTAAATCCTGGTCCCATTTCCTTGCCCTTTGGCCAAACGTTCATGTCCCACAAGATGTGTCTGGTATCAGTACTATAAAGATACCGATCAGATTACCGTCCTGCCAGAGTGTCTGAGGTCTCGTGTTTGTCTCTGATCCATCCTGATCCATATTCTTTTCTTCTCAGCTGTTTTTATTTTCTGATTGTAGATTTCTCAATTCTGTTGTCTGTTTACGATTATGGGGGCGGCCATCTTGCCTGAGCTGATTTTTGCAGAATTTAGCGAGATGTTTTACAGCAGCTTCTTGGACATAGGAGCCTGTGGACTGGATCAGTCCCATTGACTTCTATAGGAGAGTGTTGTGGGCATGCTCTGTGACCTGGGAAGAAGTCAATGTGCAGGGAGCTGTGACATCTCCTATTGTGACTGGTGGATCTTGTGTTATCTATACATTGGTGTCACTTCTCAGTGTAATCCTGCCTGTGCTAATAATGAGGAGACTGCAGAGAAGTGATCTCTACAGAACAGGAAGAGTCAGACTATAGTGACTGGTGGATCCTGTGTTATCTATACACATTGGTGTCACTTCTCAGTGTATTCATACCTGCCTGTGCTAATAATTAGAGGAGACTGCGGAGGGAGTGTATCTCTACAGAACATGAGGCATTAGTCTATGGTGAATGGTGGATCCTGTGTTGTCTATACACATTGCTGTCACCTTTTAGTGTAATACTCCTTGTACTGATCATGAGCAGACTACTGAAAATCTCACTAGAGAACAGAAAGTGGCAGAGTATTATTAGGCCTAGTGGCCAAAGTGAAAACTGCAGGACTTAAGAATAAAAAAAATAAAAATATTGAAATTGATATAGAAAATTAACAAAAAAAAACAAACAATTCTTAGAAAATGTGTTTAACATAAAAAAGGCGAGTAAAACAATAAGTAAGTTTTTGATGACACATTCCCTTTAAAGAGGTAAAGTAGATTTTGGGAGTCCCCCTCCACAGGATGGAACTGTAAAAAAAATTAAAAAAAAAATTCTTCTAATCACCTCTATGGCCGCCAAAACTCCGGTGTCCCCCACTGATCCCTGAGCAGGGACATCACGTACATCGCTCATGTGACTGGGCAATTACTGGCTTCAGCAGACACATTCCATATGGGCAAGAAGTGGCCCCCGCGGCCAATGACTGGCTGCATGATCATTTCACTGATGTACAGATAAAAATGTTGTGGCGCTGAGAAGGAAAAGATAAAGAAAAGGCGGAAACCATTGCATCCTAAAGGCAGTGAATCACAAATCTTCAATCCCCTTCTCCTTCATAGCACTAGGGGGTTATAGTCATATTCAATATGGCTTCTATGCAAGTCACTAGGAGCCTTGTTGAAAATAAATTGAACCCTCTACCAATGAAACCAGCCCTGGGGAGATTCTGAAAGTATGCAGGAGCAGTAATGGAAGTAGTATAAGGCCCCATTCACATGACATTTTTGGTCTCCATCAATGTATCTGAAGGGATACATTGGAAAAGCCAATAAGGGATCAATGTCTAAAATGAAACAAGTTTATCCTATACTTCCCTATGGCTTCACCCCGGCCCCAATGGATTCATCAATGGAGGTCAAAAACATGATGTGATTGGGGCTTTGCATAATGTAAACATCATTGCCCAGTAGGAAAAGTTGAGCTCATTTATTTAACTTGATGACATAAACAAAATTTGCAAAAAGTTCTGTAGAGTCATTACAAGCTCGCACTGTCTGGTTCAACTATGGCAGCTATATTGATCAAAGCTGTGAAATACCAAAGACTTTTGCACCACAGGCCATGGTCATATATTGTCCTTTTGTTTTTATAAGCTTTGACAAATGCAAATCTGTAAACTTTCATGCCTTCAATTTTTTTTAGAGAAGTGCCGCTTCGCTTATTTTATATGGTTTCTGTATGGATTCCTGGGCATAGCACTGCAGTGGGCCCTGCCCAAATACATGACATCACATTAGGCCATGCCTCGAGCCCCCCCAAGCACATCCATATTATCACGCCACTTATGTCTGGACACTGGCAGCCTGCAGCCTACAAGACTAATTGGCAGAGCAGGGAGCTTTTGGCTCCCTTCTCCACCATGGCTTTCAACTGTTTGCACATCCTAAAAACACGTAAACAGTTAAATAAGCAAAGTCAACCATGGGATCCAAGGCAAGTTTCTTGTATTCCTGGGACATACATACACCACTTGAGGCCCCTATACTTGTGGGGCCCCTGGGTAACTGCCTAGTGTGCCCAATGGAAAAGATGGCCCTGCTTAGAAGCCTGAACCTGCATTAGCCACATTGAATTCAGGTCAATCCAAGTCCAAAACCATGAAAATCCATGGCAGAATTCTGAGGATTTGCTTTGGGTTCATGATTCGGCTGGGAAAAGCCTTAACGTACAATATGCAGTATGCAAGATAAGTTACTCCTCCTAGAAGCGATATGTGGTAGTACTGGTAATACTCTTTTACTTTGGATAGTACTCAAGTACTAATATTACAGAAATATCAAGAGGAGTGTGGCTCATATATGTGTCCCTGTTTGGTTCAATGTAACTTGTTAAAAAGTTTGGGTTTAAAACGCGCCAAATTCAGGTTTTTTTTTTCACTCTGACCCTAAATCTAAACTTAGCTCTAGTCCTGAGTGTAGCTATAGCCCTAACCCCAGGATGTGGAGTTCTTTCTTAACTGGATTTGCAGTGGTTACTATGTCAGTTCCGAATGCTGTAAGTCGGGCGCGTAACTAGAATTCATAGGGCCCCATACCAGAATAAGATTGGTCCCACCATCTAGGGAAAAAAATTCTATATTCCCTTTGACTGTTTTTTAGTGCTTGTAGAGTGCTGCTGACGTGTTGTGTGTGTATTGCCTTTGCTGCCACGCCAGCGAGCACCTATACTTGTTTTTTCTTTATTGTTTTGGATGTGCTGACCAATTTTTGCTTTTTTGACTGTTTGGGGGGAGTGGCAAGCCCCCATTTGGTTGATCATTCCACCCATCCATGCGACTGTTTTTAATCAGAGCAGCAGGGGCGTAGCTACAGGGGGTGCAGAGATAGCAGTTGCTACCGGGCCCTGCAGTCTGAGGGGGGCCCAAAAGCCCTTCTGCCAGTTAATGAGACACCAGCATTGTAAGAGGCATAGGGCAGCTGGGGACCCCATTTCACTTTTGCACTAGGGCCCCGGCGTTTCAAGTTACGCCTCATCAGAGCAGAGTGTAGCCTCGACCTTCTCTCCCTGAAAAAATGAAGGTCTGAACAGACACCAAGTGAGGTAAAATAATAGAGTAGGTTCCCATCTGTACTGAGGTCACCTTGTCGCGGTTGATGGGCGTATCCAAAGGCGCTGCGTAAATCGCATCCAATGCGCAGGTGCGTGTTTGGCTGCATTTTGGTTGCAGCAGAAATGCATCCTATAGTTTCAAATATGGCGTCTGCTGTGTAAAATGGATCAAGAATTGACATATCAATTCTTTGAACGGATCCGAAAGACGCATCAGAAAAACACACTGGTGATCACTCTTCTGAAAGCAATGTAATCACACTGCACATTGTTAGATGCGGGTTTGGGTCCGTTTAGGGTTCGAAACACAGATCCAAACACACATCTAAAAACAGATCCAAAATTGGATCCAACACGCCGTGTGAACATACCCTAGTGGTCCGGCGGTGACAGTATACACTGACACGTTGATCGGCGGTTAGCAGGTGTGATCACCGTGGGCAAGATGGTAGAGATGGAGACCACGTCAGGGAGCAGAGTCTAAGGGGCCCTTGGTCACTGAAGGCTGGTATGGACTTTGCTGCGGGGAACCCCCAGGTCCCTACCCCTGATGTGGCCACCCGTGCTGACAGCCGAGGTGCAGGACAGGGACAGACATAGGAACACAGAAGGGACACGGCCATGTCCGCAGTCCACAAGAGGGACCGCGGCATGGACTGTGACACTCACATAGCCCTTGATTAGGAGAGTGAAGGGCTGTGTCCAAGATAGTGCCTCTCATGGCCACATCATTCTATCTAACATCTTGCATTATGGTGATTTACGTGAATTCCGAATTGAAGATACAACTGTAATCCTCTCGGACTTGTCCATAGTAACAAAAATGTCATAGTTTGGCATTCCCTCCAGACACTGTGGTGCCAGTTGCCAATATTAGTGCAAAAAATAGATTTGCAACGGCACACACATATTTTAAGCGTGTAAGAAAATGTTACTTTATTTTTCAATGTGTTTGTCACAGCATACAAAATTAAATCGTAATCCGGGTGCGTTTAATAGCATCACATCATTTCATAGAGAATAGAGTATATCCCCAACGTTCTGGTCCAAAAGACCGGGTGAAGGCTGCCTTATATAACGGTGTGAGATTCTCTATAAAGGTCTTTTGGACCAGAACGTTGGAGATATACTCTATTCTCTATGAAATGACGTGATGCTATTAAACGCACCCGGATTACTATTTAATTTTGTATGCTGTGACAAAAACATTGAAAAATAAAGTAACATTTTCTTACACGCTTAAAATATGTGTGTGCCGTTGCAAATCCATTTTTTGTCCAAAATAACAAACACACACAGATAGTAAAATATCTAGAGCCTCAGCTCTTCACTTTCTATGTATACTTTATATATATTTTATTAGATGTTATTTTTTGAATCTTTTTTTTTTTTTTTTAACTTTTCTTATTGCAGTTGTTTATGAACCGGTTTTGTCAGTTCCCAAATCAGCGGAAAAGAAAAATATCTCATTTTCTTCCTTTTCTGTAGCATGAAATGATTCGGTACAAAGGCATTCCTCAACCGTGACAGGCCCTCATAACTGCAGGCTTTGAAGGTTGTTAAATGAGGAATCTTTTCGGTGGCCTCCAGTCTACGAGGGCATGCCCAGCTGTCACTTTCAATAGTATCACAAGACCTAAATCACGGGAAGTGCATGTTATTCCCTGGTTGGAGGGAGTTTTTAGCTTTTTTTTCCTGGGGAGACTGGGATGCATTAGCATGACAAAGTCTGATTATTGACTTTCATATCCGTCGTGCACGGAGTTCAGCCTCGGTGGAGCTGTTTCAGGTAGTAAATGAGAGTCTAACATGTGTTACTATTCGATGCACGCCGTGACAGATTGCAAGAACAAGTTTTCAGACAGGTTTCCATTCCGCTCGGAGCTGTTTACACCAGGTTCACCATGTTTCCGAAACTATAATTAGAGAAGTTAAATGGCTTTCAACCCTTTCGGGAAAGAGAGCAAAGGAACAGAATATGGGGGCAAGAGTGTGAGCAGATGTGAGAGTTCAGTTGTGTAGACTTCAATGCTAGCGGGGTGGCGAGCGGCTAATTTGAGTTGCATAATACTATAAGCCTTTCATATGTAAAGTGCAGCTTTGATCCAAGTTGGATGAAAGTTCTGAAAAGTGGAGTTGGTGATGGTGGGTCTTTTGTCTTTCACAAAAAAAAAAGGCATCTGCTGTACTCTAAACTCTATCCCAGCCCCCCTCCAGGCTAAGCACCCAACAATGAGTGCAAGGAGCAGGGACCGGTGTACTCACACAGCAAAAGAAAATGGAAACATGAAAAGATGCAGAAAATTCACTTTTCATGACCTTTATAAGATTTCCAAGATGTAAAAGGTTTCTCCCAACACCTGATTTTAGAAAATTTCTTTATAAATTGTTATTATTGCTACATACATACACAGTCAAGTCACCTAATATCCAGAGTCACCTCAATGTGCAGCACAAACAGCAGCTAGACAGACAAGGAGTAACTCAATAAGGTCCTGGTAGGTTATCTGGAACCGACTGCTTTCCACAGCTTCTGGAGGGTCCATAGGCCAAAACACCATCAGGGGGCCCCCATGTGGGGGGGTCCCCCCCCCCCCCCCCCCCCCCCCCCCCCCCCCCCCCCCCCCCCCCCCCCCCCCAAAAGCCAACACACCATCCAGGGGCTCCCATCAGCTGCCTGGAGGTCTATAGAGAAACACACCACAGGGGCTCCACAGCTTCTGGAGGGTCCATAGAGCCAACATCACCATCCAGGGGCTGCCACAGCTGCTGGAGAGTCCATAGAGCCAACACCACATCCAGGGCTCCCACAGCTGCTGGAGGTCCATAGAGCAAACACCACCATCCAGGGGCTCCACATGCTGAGGGTCCATAGAGCCAACATCCACCATCCAGGGGCTGCCCAGCTTGCTGGAGGGTTCATAGAGCCAATAACCATCCAGGGCCCCAAGCTGTGGAGGGTCCTAGAGCCAACACCACATCCAGGGCTCCCACAGCTGCTGGAGGGTCATAGAGCTCAACACCACCATCCAGGGCTCCACAGTGTGGAGGGTTCATAGAGCCAACACACCATCCAGGGGCCCCAAAGCTGCTGGAGGGTCCTTAGAGCCAACATCCCCAACCAGGGCCCCACAGATGCTAGAGGGTCCATAGAGCTAACACCACCATCCAGAGGTTCCCACAGCTGCTGGGAGGGTCCATAGAGCCAACACCACCATCCCACGGGGCTCCCACAAGCTGCTGGAGGGGGCCATAGAGCCAACACCACCATCCAGGGACCCCACAGCTGCTGGAGGGTCCATAAGGCCAACACCACAATCTGGGGGCTCCCACAGCTGCTGGAGGGTCCATAGAGCCAACACCACATCCAGAGCAACGCAGCTGTGGAGGTGGTCCATTGGAGCCAACACCACCCATCAGGAGCCACCAGATGCAGGAGGGTCATATAGCAAACACCACCATCCAGAGGCCTCACAGATGCTGTGCAGGGTCCATAGAGCCACACCACCATCCGGGGTCCAAACAGCTGCTGGAATGTCCATATAGCAAACACCACCATCCAGGGCTTCCAAGCTGCTGGGCGGGGCCAGCAAAGCCAACACACCCATACCTGAGTGCTCCCACTAGCTGCCTGGTGGGTCCTTTAGGCCAAAACCACCATCCAAGGGGGGACACAGTGCTGGAGGATCCATAGAGCCAAACCACCTCCAGGGGCTCCCACAGCTGCTGAAGGGTCCAAAGAGCCAACAACACCATCCCAGGCGGGCCTGTCCCACAGCTGCTGGAGGGTCCATAGAGCAAAACACCAAATCCAGGAGGACACAGCTGCTGAGGAGCCGGGAGCAATAGAGGCCAACCACCACTACATGGCTCTCACAGCTGGCTGGTAGGTCCAATAAAGCCAACACCACCATCCAGGGGCTCCCACAGCTGCTGGAGGGTCCATTGAAGCGCCAACACACAACTCCAGGGTGGACAGCTGCTGGAGGGCCATAGGCCAACACACCATCAGGGTTGGACACAGCTGCTGGAGGGCTCAATTTAAGCAAAACCACCTTCTGGGGATCCCACAGCTGCTGGAAGGTCTATAGAGCCAAACACCACCATCCAGGGCTCCCACAGCTGCTTGAGGGTTATAGAGCAACACCACCATCAGGGGGGGAACAGCTTGTGGATGAGCCATAGAGCCAACACCCCCATCCAGGGGCCCCACAGCTGCTTGGGGGTCATAGAGCCAACTCCACCTTCAAGGGGCTCACAGCTGCTTGGAGGGTTCCATAGGAGCCAACAACCACATTCCAGGGAGGACACTGCTGCTGGAGGAGCAGAGGGAGGAGCCATTAGAGCCAACACCACATCCAGGCTCTCACAGCTGTGGGGGTCCTAAAGCCAAACACCACATCCAGGAGCTCCCACTGCTGATGGAGGGTCTTATAGAGCCAAAACCAACATCAGGGCGGGGACCAGCTGCTGGAGGGAGACCATAGAGCCAAAAAACCCGCATCCAGGGCTCCCACAGCTGCTGGATGGGTCCATAAGCCAACACCTCCATCCAGGGGCTCCACAGCTGCTGCAGGGTCCATAGAGCCATCTCCACACCTGGGGGGATTGCAGCTGCTGGAGGAGCATAGAGCCAAACTCCACATCCAGGGGGAACAGCTGCTGGAGGAGCCATAGAGCCAACACACCATCCAGGGCTCCACAGCTGCTGACGTGGGTCATAATGCCAACTCCAAACTTCCAGGGGCTCCCACCAGGCTGCTGGAGGGTCTATAGAGCCAAACACCAACCATCCAGGGCTTCCACAGCTGTGGAGGGTCCATTGAGCCATCACCACCATCCAAGGGCTCCCACAGCTGCTGTGAGCGGTCCTAGAGCCAACACCCACATCAGGGGTAGAGACAGCTGTGCGGGAGGTCATAGGAGCCATCTCCACCGTCCGGGGCCCCAACGGTGCTGAAGGTTCATAGAGATACACCACCATCCAGGGGCCCAAAGCTGTTTGAGGGTCATTAGAGCCAACATCACCATTCAGCGCCCACAGATTGCTGGAGGAGGTCCATGAGCTAACACCAACAATGCAAGGGACCCTCAGATGCTAGAGTCTCCATAGAAGCAACACTCACCTCCAGGGGCTCCCACAGTGCTGCCTGTAGGGTTCATAGATCCAACACCACATCCAGGGCTCCCACGGCTGCTGTAGTGTCCAATAACAGCAACTCCACATCCAGGGGCTCCACAGCTGCTGGAGGGTAGGGGTCTTAGAGGCCAACAACACATCCAGGGCTCCCACAGCTGCTGGAGGGTCCAAAAGCCAAAACCACCATCCAGGGCTCTCACAGCTTTGCTGGGAGGGTCCATAGAGCCAACACCTCAATCCAGGGGCTCCCACTGCTGTGGAGGGTCATAGTGCAACACCACCATCCAGGGGGGACACAGCCTGTGGAGGAGCCATAGAGCCAACACCACCATCCTGAGGGTTACCCACTCAGATTGCTGGAGGAGCCTTAGAGCCAACACACCTATCTGGTTCCCAAGGTGCTGGTGGAGCCATAGAGGCAACAACCACCATCCAGGGGCTCCCACAGCTGCTGGTGGGTCTATTGAGCAATCACCACATCCAGGGCTCCCACAGCAGGCTGGAGGGGTCTATAGAGCCAACGACCACCATCAAGGGCTCTCACAGCTGCTGGAGGTCCTTAGAGCCAACACCACCATCAGGTTGCCCTACAGCGTGCTGGAGGGTCATTAGAGCCAAACACCCCCATCCAGGGGGACACAGCTGCTGGAGGAGCCATAAAGCCAACACCCCATCCAGGGGTCCCAAAGCTGCTGGAGGGTCTTTAGAGCTAACAACACATCCAGGGCTCCCACAGCTGTGGAGGGTCCATAAAGCCAACTCCTCATCCAGGGGCTCCCACAGCCTGCTGGAGGGTCCATAGAGCCAACACCTCTCCAGGGGGAGGACACAGCTGTGGAGGAGCCATAGTGCCATCTAACCTTCCGCGGGCTCCCACAGCTGTGGAGGGTCCATTAGAGCCAACCCCACCATTCCAGGGGCCCCCAACTGCTGGTTGGGTCAATAGAGCCAACACACCATCCAGGGATCCACAGCTGCTGGAGGGTCCAATATAGCCAACACCACCATCCTGGGGCTCTCACAGCTGCTGGAGGGTCCATAGATCAACACCCACCATCCAGGGGGGAACCACAGCTGTGGAGAAGCATAGCAGCCACACCCACCATCCAGGGCTTCACGGCTGCTGTAGGGTCCATAAAGCCAAGCACACCATCCAGGGGCTCTCACAGCTGCTGGGGGTCTATAGAGCAACACCACCATCCAGGGCTCCACTGTGCTGGAGGTCATAAGCCAACACCACCATCCAGGGCTCCCACAGCTGCTGGAGGGTCCATAGAGCCAACACCACCATCCAGGGGGGACACAGCTGCTGGAGAAGCCATAGAGCTAACACCACCATGCAGGGGACCCCCAGATGCTAGAGGCTCCATAGAGCCAACACCTCAATCCAGGGGCCTCCACAAGCTGGCTGTTAGGGTTATAGAGCAACACACCATCCAGGGCTCCCACGGCTGCTGTAGGGTCCAATAAAGCCAACACCACCAATCCAGGGGCCCACAACTGATGGAGGGTCTTTAGAGCCAACAACACCATCCAGGGCTCCCACATGCGCTGGAGGGATCCATAAGCCAACAACACAGCCAGGGGCTATCACAGCTGCTGGAGGGTCCATAGAGCAACACCACCATCCCAGGGGGGGACACAGCTGATGGAGAAGCCATAGAGCTAAACACCACCATGCAGGGGGACCCCCAGATGCTAGAGGCTCCATAGAGGCCAAACACCAACCATCCAGGGGCTCCCACAGCTTGCTTGTAGGGTTCAAGTGCCAACACCCCATCCAGGGCCCCACAGCTGCTGGAGGGTCCATAAAGCCAAAACCCCCATCCAGGGGCTCCCACAGCTGCTGGAGGGTCTATTGAGCAAACAACTCCATCAAGGGCCCCACAGTGCTGGAGGGTCCATAAAGCCAAAACCACATCCAGGGCTGCTCACAGCAGTGTGAGGGTCATAGAGCCAACCCAACCTCCAGGGGGGACACAGCTGCTGGAGGAGCCTATAGAGCCATCACCACCATCCGGGCTCCCACGGTGCTGTAGGGTCATAAAGCAACACCACACATCAAGGGGCTCCCCAGCTGCTGGAGGGTCCATAGTGCCCACACCACCATCCAGGGGGGACCACAGCTGTGGAGGATCCATAGGCCAACACCACCATCCAGGGTTCCCACAGTGCTGGAGGAGCCATAGAGCCAACACCACCATCCAGGGGTTCCCAAGCTGGGTGGAGCCATAGAAGCCCAACACCACCTCCAGGGGCTCCCACAGCTGCTGGAGGGTCTATTGAGCAAACACCACATCCAGGGCTACCACAGCAGCGGAGGGTCTATAGAGCCAACACCCACATCCCAAGGGCTCTAACGCTGCTGGGAGGGTCCATAGAGCCATCACCACCATCAGGTGCCCACAGCTGCTGGAGGGTCCATAGAGCCAACACCCACATCCAGGGGGGACACAGCTGCTGGAGGAGCCATAAAGCCAACACCACCATCCAGGGGCCCCACAGCTGCTGGAGGGTTCTATAGAGCCAACAAACACCATCCAGGGGCTCCCTCAGCTTGCTGGAGGGTCCATAAAGCCAACACCACCAGCCAGGGGATCCCACAGCTGCTGGAGGTTCCATAGACGCAAACAACCACAATCAGCAGGGGGGGACACAGCTGCTGGAGGAGCCATAGAGCCATCACACATCCAGGGCTCCCTAAGCTGCTGGTGGGTCCATAGAGCAACACCACCTTCCAGGGGCTCCCTAGGCTGCTGTAGGTTCATAAAGCCAACACCACCATCCAGGGGCTCCCACAGCTGCTGGAGGGTTCCATAGAGCCCCCCAACACCACCATCAAGGGGGGTCACAGCTGCTGCGAGGAGCCATAGAGACCCACAACTCCATCCAGGGGGGACAGCTGCTGGAGGGACATAGAGCCAACAACACCATCCAGGGCTCCCAAGCTGCGGAGGGTCCATAAAGACCAACACCACATCCAGGGGCTCCCACAGCTGCTGGAGGGTCCATAGAGCCAACACACCAACCAGGGGGGACACAGCGGCTGGAGGAGCCATTGAGCCAACACCACCATTCAGGCTCCACATGCGTGCTGGAGGGTCCATGAGCAACACCACCATCCAGGGGCTCCCAAGCTGCTGGTGGGTCTATAGAGCCAACACACATCCAGGGCTCCAAAGCTGCTGGAGGGTCCAAAAAGCAACACCACCTTCCAGGGGCTCCACAGTGCGGGAGGGTCATAGAGCCAACACCACCATCCAGGGGGGAACAGCTGCTGGAGGAGCCATAGAGCCAAACACCTCATCCAGGGGTTCCCACAGCTGCTGGAGTGATCCATAGAGCACAACACCACCATCCAGGGCTTCCAGCTGCTTGGGGGTATATAGAGCCAAACCACACCATCCGAAGGGCTCCCACAGCGGCTGAGGGGGTGGTCCAATAGAGCCAACACCCACATCTGGTACCTACTGCTGCTGGAGGGTCCATAAAGCAACACCCCATTCCTGGGGCTCCACAGCTGCTGGAGGGTCCATTGAGCAAACCCACCTTCCAGGGAGACACAGCTGCTGGAGAAGCCAATTGAGCCAACACCATCCATTCCAGGGGGGGAACACAGCTGCTGGAGGAGCCATTAGAGCCAACACCACCATCCAGGGGTTCCACAGTGTGGAGGAGCATAGAGCCATCAACCAACAGCTAGGGGGGCTTCACAGATGCTGGAGAGTCTATAGAGCCCACACCACCAACCAGGGCTCCCACAGCTGCTGGGGGTATATAGAGCCAACACCACCATCCAAGGGATCCACAGCTGAGGGAGGGTCCTTAGAAGCAACCACCACATCGGGGCCCTTCAGCTGCTGTAGGGTCCATAAAGCCAACACCACCATCCAGGGGCTTCCACAGCTGCTGGAGGGTCCATTGAGCCAACACCACCATCCAGGGAGACACAGCTGCTGGAGAAGCCATAGAGCCAACACCAACATCCAGGGGCCCCACAGCTGCTGGAGGAGAGGTCCATAGAGCCAACACCACCAATCAGGCTCCCACAGCTGCTGGAGGGTCATAAAGCCAACACACCATCAGGGCCTCAGGCTGCTGGAGGGTCCATAAAGCCAAACACACCATCCCAGGGGTACCACAGCTGCTGGAGGGTCCATTGAGCCAACACCACCATCCAGGGAGACCCAGCTGGTGGAGTAGACATAGTGCCAAAACCAACAAACAGGGGCCCCACAGCTGCGGGAGGGTCCTTAGACCCAACACAACCATCCAGGGCGCCCACAGGCTGCTGGAGGGTATATAGAGCCACCACCTCCAGGCGCACCCACAGGCTTACTGGTAGTGGTCATAGTGACAACCACCATCCAGGGTCCCAGAGCTGCTGGAGGGTCCATAGAGCCAACACCACCATCCAGGGGCCCCAGAGCTACTTGCTTCTTTGGGTTCAAATTAAAGAAATTAGTGCAAGAAAGTCTTGGTTTTGTTCTTTCAACCAATGACATTACTAGCCGTGTGACAAACCACAATCATTAAGTATGGTTCTATATGATCTGCAAGGGTTAATTCATACCCAAATCAGATAACATTATTTTCCACATTGATGGGTGGCCAAGAGCATGCAACAAAAAACTTCCCTAGACCATAACACTGCCACCACCAGCTTGTGTTCTTCCAGCAATGGTTGTAGGGTGTTTGTTCTCTGATGTTTCTCTCCTGACACGCCAATGTCCATCTGTTCAATGACTCATCAGAGCAAACAACCCTTTGTCAATCAGTGGAGGTCCAATTCGACATCGACATTCATGCAGAAGCATACTGTGAATTATTAAGGAAGTTGTTAGAGGGGTTTTTCTTTGATGTTTAAATCCTACCCCACCTCCCACCTCTTTGCTGAAATAGAAAAGTAATCCATACTTACTTCTGCCATCGCCACCATTCCAGGGCTCCGGGGTATCCTGCTGCTCCCTCACTGATGACATCACGTTCATAGATCACATGATGCTGCAGCCAATTACTGAGCTCTGTGGTCACATGCTAAATATGCAGTCAAGTGACTTTAGGCAGACTTTTGGTTGGCATCTGTAAAAGGGGACGTCATGAGGCTGGGGGAGGACACTTAAAAAGGGTGGGAAACCCTGTTGTGGGAGAGGGTTGGGTTACTTTTTTTTTTTAGGCAGTGGAAGTAGTTCTCCATTTTTTCTATGGGGTTCCCGTCGGGGGCACTGTGTTCTCTCTTCTGTTATTGGGTTCCCAGTACGGGGAGCGTTTTGGGGGTTTTCCATTCTGTTTAGGGGAGTTCCCGTACAGGGGGCGCTGTGCTCTCCATTCGTTCTTGGGGGCCCGTCAGGGGAGCGGTTGGTTCCTTCTGCTCTAGGGAGTTCCCAGTACAGGGGAGCGCTGTGTTTTCCATTCTGCTCTATGTGAGTTCCCAGTTACAGGGAGCGCTGTGTCTCCTTCTGTTCTATGGGATGCCCCCCAGTACGGGGAGCGGTGTGTTCTCCATTCTGCTCTATGGAGTTCCTAGTACGGGGAGCGCTGTGTTTTCCAATTCTGCTATTGGGAGTTCCCGGTACAGGGGAGTGCTGTGTTCTCTCTTCTGCTCTATGGGAGTTCCCAGTACAGGGGAGTGCTGTGCTCTCCATTCTGTTTCTATGGGAGTTCCCAGTACAGGGGAGCGCTGTGCTCTCCATTCTGTTTTTTTTTATGGGAGTGCCAGTACAGGGGAGCGGTGTGTTCTCCATTCTGCTCTATGGGAGTTTCCCATTTACAGGGGGCGCTGTTGTTTTCCATTCTGCTCTATGGGAGTTCCAGTACAGGGGAGCGCTGTGTTCTCTCCATTCTGTTTTTAGGGGAGGTCCCAGTAAGGAGAGCGCTGTGTTCTCCATTCTGCTCTATGGGTGTTTTCCCAGTACGGGGAGCGCTGTTTTCTCCATTCTCTTCATTAGGAGTTTGCATTTACAGGGGAGCACTGTGTTCTCCATTCCCCTCTATGGGAGTTCCCAGTACAGGGAGCACAGTGTCTCTACATTTTGTTTATGGAGTTCTCAGTACCGGGGAGCCCTGTGTTCTCCATTTGGTTCTATGGGAGTTCCCAGTACAGGGGAGCGCTGTGTTCTCCATTCTGCTCTATGGGAGTTCCCATTACAGGGGAGCGCTTTATTCTCCATTCTGTTCTATGGGAGTTCCCAGTACAGGGGAGCGCTGTGTTCTTCATTCTGCTCTATGGGAGTTCCCAGTACAGGGGAGCGCTGTGTTTTTCCATTCTGTTCTTGGAGTTCCCAGTACAGGGGAGCGCTGTGTTCTTCATTCTGCTCTATGGGAGTTCCACGGGGAGCAGGGGAGCCGGGCTGTGTTCTCCGTTCTCCTCTAGGGGAAAGTTCCCAGTACAGGGGAGCGCTGTTTTCTTCATTCTGTTCTATGGGAGTTCCCAGTACAGAGGAGTGCTGTGTTCTCCATTCTGTTTGGGGGAGTTCCAGTACAGGGGAGCACGTGTTCTCTCCATTCTGTTCTAGGGGAGTTCCCATTACGGGGGGAGCGCTGTGTTCTGCATTATGTTCTATGGGGGGTTCCCAGTACAGGGAAGCGCTGTGTTCTCCATTCTGTTCTATGGGAGTTCCCAGTACAGAGGAGCGCTGTGTTCTCTCCTTTCTGTTCTATGGGAGTTCCCAGTACAGAAGAGAAACTGTGTTCTCCATTCTGTTCTTTTGGGAGTTCCAGTAAGGGGAGCGGTTGTTCTCCATTTTCTTCTATGGGAGTTCCCAGTACAGAGGAGCGCTGTGTTCTCCATTCTGTTCTCTGGCAGTTCCCAGTACAGGGGAGCGCTGTGTTCCCCATTCTGTTCTATGGGAGTTCCCAGTACATAGCAGCGCTGTGTTCTCTCCATTCTGTTCTATGGGAGTTCCCAGTACAGGGGAGCGCTGTGTTCTCCATTCTGTTCTGTGGGAGTTCCCGTACAGGGGAGCACTGTGTTCTCTCCATTCTGTTCTATGGGAGTTCCATATAGGGGAGCGCTGTGTTCTGCATTTTGTTCTATGGGAGTTTCCCAGTACAGGGGAGCACTGTTTTCTTTTCCATTCTTTTTCTAAGGGATTTTCCCAGTACAGAGGAGCACTGTGTTTTTTTCCTTTTGTTCTATGGGGTTCCCAGTACAGAAGAGCACTGTGTTTCCATTCTGTTCTATGGAGTTCCCGTACAGGGGAGGGTTGTTCTCCATTTTCTTCTATGGATTCCCAGTACAGAGGAGCGCTGTGTTTTTCCATTCTGTTCTCTGCAGTTCCAGTACAGGAGCGCTGTGTTTCCATTCTGTTCTATGGGAGTTCCCAGTTCATAGCAGCGCTGTGTTCTCTCCATTCTGTTCTATGATAGTTCCCAGTACAGGGGAGCGCTGTATTCAACCATACTCAAAACTCTGATAGAACAGAATGGAGAGCTGTGAGCAAGCACTGCCGGCTCTCCAGTCCGCTCGGTAGCGTTCAGGGGCCCATTCCAGAAGTGGGACCCGCACCTCTCAGGCTGTGATGGCTTATGCTAATGATATCGATAACGACGCTATCAGAGTCTTTGGTGGGAAAACCCCTTTATGCAGAGGAAGGGAATTCTACGTGATCGCAGATAGGGTGAGCCAACACAATAAGGCAGGTGAGTGATATTAGCTCTGATTTGGGCAAAAAAAAAAAAAAAAAAGCTTAAAATGTCCTTGAAATCCAAACAGAACTGTTGAAAAGTTGATGAAGCGACTAAAATCTCCCCCAATTCCCAGTTCTTTCAAAGCTTTTGCAGCCTTCCTCCTCCTCCTCCCTCCCTCTCCTCCTCCTCCTCTTTCAGGCAGACTTTTTATGCCATCCTTTTACTTACTTTCCTCATACACAGGCGCAAATTGCACTTGTCAAAACTGACATTTACATCTGTTTCTGCTCATGCCGCCGCACACTACACCGACGCCACCGCTAATACAAACGGCCGGCAATCACCGCATAATGTACGTTTTCCCAGCACAGAGAGAAAGTGTTATAGACGTCTGTGACAGGTAAAGTGAATTTCATTATCCGCAAGGCTTCGGAAACCTTTTTAGTGCGTTCAGCTGTGCGGACGGAAGAAGAGAGCGACGGCGAAGGACACGACGCTCAGGTTATTCTTCGAGGGATTCTCCACTCTCACTTCATCGATTTGTCGGCAGCCTTTTTGTCAGTTTTTAACAAATGCAATTTTCCAGCCGTGATTTAACTCCTTACCGACCGCCCACCGACTTTAGATGTCGCCGTAGACACCGGTGTTTGCGGCGACCGGGCGCCGCAATTGCGCTCTGATCAGGGCTGTACTACACAGCCCTAATCCCAGAGCATCTCCTGCAAGCATCAGGCAGCGGGGGGAAACCTCCGCATCCCGGTGCATTTAACCCTTTGATTGCGGCGGTGCGTTACCGCAGAGCAATCAAAGGGGTTTCCCTGCTCTGTCGGGTGATCGGAACACCCGGTGACCCGACAGAGCCCGGGGAACGGCTGCACAATCAGCCCTGGGGACCTAGAGTGGCCCCAAGACTGTCTGTGTAACAAGCCAGTGAGCAGGGCAGCCTGTATGCTGCCCTGACTGCTGCCTGTGTCAGACTGGCAAAGATTATAATGTATTAGCATATATGACTATGCTAATAATTTACTAAGTGTTAAACAAAAAAATAAAAAAAAAATTGTAAAACAGTTCTCCCTTCAGGGGATTTTTAAAAAAAAGTAAAAAAAAAAAACAAACAGAAAAAGTGTAAAAAAAATTAATAAAAAAAATAAAAAATAAAATAAAAATAAATATTTAATAAAAAATAATTGTGCATATATTACACAACACACAAAAAACCCTACACATATTAGGTATCCACACGACCGTAATAACCTGTAGAATTAATCTAACAAGTTATTAAGTGTGAAATGTGAATGGTGTAAAAAAAAATTTAAAAAACACAAAATGCAATTACTTATAAGCGAATTTAAACTATTCCCCCATAAAGTACAAACTTGTCTCGAATAAAACAAGGCCTCATATAGCTGCGTCATTGAAAAAATAAAAAAGTTACAACTGTTGAAACGCAAGGAGGTAAAAACTAAAAAAATATTCTGGTTATTAACTATTTTTCAGGTGTTCGGCTTAAAGGGTTAAGTCGGTGTGCGGAGGGGACCTCCATTGTCCTGGGTCACACGACCCTCCAGAGAATGAACCACTTGCTGTAGAAAAGATCAGCAATCATATTCTTTTGCAAAAAATGCAACAAAAATCCACAACCAGTGCTCACAGTGATACAATTAGGATAAAAAGTCCATAGTTTTACATATTTCCCAGAAGGTTTCTATGGCAACCCAAAAGAGTTTTGGTAACATTGACATAATAGCTTTAGCTACAGGGGGCTTTATGTTTGCAATGCGACAACCATTCCAGGACACACAGGTGCGGGGCTTGTTAGGTTGGATTCACACGTGGCTTAAAGGGGTTGTCTCACTACAGGGATTGCTGCTTTTTATGTTAAAGATCTTGCAAAAACAGGTCAATTTGCAATATGTGTCCATTAACAGTGTCCTACCTATTCTGAGATATCCCCTCTTGTTTGGGCTGCATCAGCTCCTCAGGTCGCTATAGCTACAGACCTGTTTGATCTCTCATGATAGGCTGCCAACACTGGTCACTATAGCTACAGACCTGTTTGATCTCTCCTGACAGGCTGCCAGTGCTAGTTGCTATAGCTACAGACCTGTTCCATCTCTCCTGATAGGCTGCCAGCACTGGTTGCTATAGTTACAAACCTGTTCAATCTCTCCTGATAGGCTGTCAGCACTGGTTGCTATAGCTACAGACCTGTTCTATCTCTCATGATAGGCTGCCAGCACTGGTTGCTATAGCTACAGACCTATTTGATCTCTCATGATAGGCTGCCAGTGCTGGTTGCTATAGCTACAGACCTGTTGGATCTCTCCTGATAGGCTGCCAGCACTGGTTGCTATAGCTACAGACCTGTTCGATCTCTCCTGATAGGCTGTCAGCACTGGTTGCTATAGCTACAGACCTGGCTTCTACTGCAGCCTAGTGGAAGCCAGTAAACACGCCCCTGAATTCAAAATGAAACCAAGAAAACAGAACTGAGGGAAGATGAATCAATGTAGTGAGACAACCCCTTTAACCCCTCATTCTCTCCCACACTTTCATTTTCTCCAGTACACACAGGTTTGAACACTGTAAGGGTCCAATTTGAAAACCGACTGTCAACCATCTGTATATCCGCCCAATTAAATAGTAGTGGCGTAATAGACTGTAAGCCAGCATGGTGCACCACACGTATCTGTATTAATGGCACCCTTTTGTATCGCCTTATCAATATGCAATTACAATACCAGCAACCACCCCCCTCATGCATAGAAGGTGTGTGAGTGGTTGTCTTTTTGGTATTTTTGCATTTGTACAATCTCCCCAAGTATTATACTGTGGCTTTTCTGCATACTAGTGTGGACAGGTATCAATTCAATGTGCAGTTTTTATCATCTAATTGTCCCCCTAATGAAGGGGTGTGTGAGCTACTGCTCAGCAATTACCTGCACCTGTTTATCTTTCCCAAGTTGCTCAGGGGCCTGTGTGCCTCCTACTGGGTTTAGTCTAGTCTAGCTGTTGAGCTGTAAGTATGGCCTGTGTTGTGTTTTTCAACTATCTGCATAGACTTTAATAGAAATAGTAGTCCACACTGAACGGATATTCTGCCGGATGTTTTTCACCGGCGTTCCGAAAAACTTAGAACATGTGCATTTCAATGGTTGAGGAGGACAGGTGAATCCACAAACCGCTGTCAGAACCATTCCCCAAAATCATGAACAAGACGACAAAATATTGGCCAGATTCTTAAAGGGGTTTATAATTACACGCTTTCACAGACTTGAGATTTCTCTGTCTATTACAGCTTCAAATCCAGAGGCGGGTCTCTTCTCCCAGTAGGCATGTCTCTCTTCCCAGTAGGTGTGTCTCCCCTTACTGAAGACTGGTGATATCATCATTCTGTGTGAGCAATGGTCCTGCAATGGTCAGTTCTCATGCCTGCAGAGCTGTTATCTCCCTTCCAGGCTGCACAAGCTCCTGGTAACCAGAACACCTGTATTGCTGTAACCAGTTATACATACAGCCTGAAATGATGAAACGAATGTAAGGAATGCACTCTGCTTCCCCATCTGTTATCAGGCAGAAGGTAGAGGGGGTTGCAGATTGTATAAGGCTGTGTTATATGGGGGGCAGTGTATAAGGCTGTGTTATAGGGGGGGAGAGTGAATCTAGCAGCTAGAGACTCAGTAATCGTTCACATTAGAGCTGTCACTGGGAGATGAGCATAGAGAAGAGCTGATACAGCCTTTATTATACATACACAGCCATTACAGAAAGCTGAGGCAGTTAGTTTCACTTTCATTTTCCACAGGTCAGAGGGGAGTAAGCACAGAGTGCAGGCAGCCAATCACAGCACAGGGGGCATGTCCCAACAGGCTGAACTAAATATCAGTCAGCCCATCACAGCAAAGGGGGCTGATTTAGCTCTAGAAACATACAGATTAGCTCATATTTGCTATACTAAATTACTTAGGTAATGCAAACCAATTGCAAAAGTGCTTATTTTTACTGTCCCCATCATTATAGATATGATCTTTGTAGCGAGAAAACCCCTTTAAGACAGAATCTGACTGGTGTTTTGTAACTGCTGTGTGGATGTACCCTAATGCTTTCTTGCCCTTGGTTTTTCTGCTATTATTTTTTTGGGCCTTTTTCTGTGATATGTTAGGCTTTATTATTATGTTATTTTACATTTATTTATTTTATTTTTTTAATAATACACGGAAAAATTGTAAAAGAAAGTCTGTTTTTCACCTTTTTTCAAGTTATTTTTTAACATCCGAAGTGGCAGTAAAATAAGTTTTGTGAATTTGTCTCACGGACATTTGTAATGTTAGAATAGAAGATATTTTTACTACTCCAAAAAAGTTACTTCTTTAGGTGACGCCAGCTGGATACCGAGGGAGAGCAAGGGATAACTCACACGGATTGAGAATCAAAATTGCTTTGAGGGGTGGCCTCCATTATCTTTATTTTATAGACAATAATACATGAAATTAAATGGTTAAATGACAAGCTCATCACAACCTATAGTAGTTCATAAACTAATCTCATAATTTAAATATAGGCGTGAATAATTATTGATATACATTAATATTCATACTTTTTTCTGGATATAATTCAATATTAATTAGGCTTCAAAGAAATACAAAAATCTGTCTTTATGTCATTACATTTAAACACATCTCTTTAGAAAATACAGATACCCAATTATTGTGAAGGACGAACTGCACAGTTACTGTAAACATACAGAATATAATTGGCACAGATGTATGTTATCCCAGAACAGTGCATGTAAGAAAAATTATTTCAACTATTGTCAAAGCTAGCTTCCGAAATTCAAGGCTACAATATGCTGAGAATAAGATGTCCTTATTCAGCCTCAAAACATCTTAAAGTAACAGTTTATAGCAGTAAGAACATACACAATGGAGTCCCTCTAGACCTGTTAGGCCAGGTCTATATACTTTAATAATATATAGGTAATATAAAGTTTCAGGGTGGAGGTAAAAGTTTCAGTTTAGGCGGCTAGTACTAATTGTAATACAATTTTATTTTGCATGTTTTTATTTTTTTATTTCACATATTGTGCACTGGCTCCTCCTATAAGGTCAGAAAAAGATCTTTGAAAGGAGTTTTTACATCACTTGTTTTCTGATTTCTCCCTGTAACTGGGGCTGATATATTAGCCCCACTTACAGGTGAAATCCAGCCCCTGCCTGTCTGTGTATACAGCACTCATTGAGTATTGTATACACGGTGATCAGGAAGGCAGGGAAGGTGCTAAACCATCCCTGCCTTCTTAGTGGAAAGGCTTTTGCTGACAGTCGGCTCTCCACTCCCGCAGCTGCACATTTAGTTCCAGAACGTCTCTACAGACATATACAGCCACCGCTTAGGAGTTTATAGTCAACAAGTGGTCGGCAAGTAGTTAAGGACATGCAATGGTAAATCCACAAGCAGGATTACTGTTGTGGAGTTTGTGGTATATTTGCTGTAGATTTAAGTTTTGGATTGTTATGCGCTGATTTATGAGCCCGCACTCCTGTTTTTTGTTCAGCCGGTAACACATGGAACAGTGAGCAAAAAAGCTCAGCTGTGTGTCTGATGCGCACTTATTCCCATTTAAATCAGTGGGACCATTTTCTGTGCAATTTTTGTGTGAAATTGCTAAAAAAAACGTGAATTTTGTGCATCAAAAAGCATGCAAAAATAAGCTGCGTGCACCCAACTTCAGGTTAGAGTCAGTACAGGCAGTCCCTAACTTACTACGTTCTGATTTACACCTGTCCCCTAGTTACAAATGGAGACTGATGGGGCATGCTGGCACTTGTAGTTCCATATTCCAGAGAAAATCATAGCTGTGGAACCACAAGTGCCAGCATGCCACAACAGCACATGAGGTGAAATTGGAGTGAAATCTTCTTAACAGGGGCACAAACAGCAAAACCAATGTAAAATTCCTTTCCTGCACTATCCAAAACTAAAAAAAACAACCTTTGTGCTGGAGTTACATTGAATAAATCTATCTGTTCTGACTTACATACAAATTCAATTTAAGAACAATCCTACAGTCCCTGTCCCGTTCGTAACCCGGGGACTGACTGTATTTTGCAGCAGAATTTCACAAGGCATTATGGGAAAAGGGCTGAGAAGCCCACAGCGCCCTCTGTTGGATGTAACAAATCCTCAATTTGCTTTTGACCTACTAGGTCTTGAGAAAGCAAAAAGGATTTTAGCCAAGCCAGTATCTCGGTATCTCAGTATCTTCGGTGCTTTCCTTAAAGGGGTTGTCTCGCTACAAAGAATAGCTTTCAAATTGTAGGGAACACAAAATAAAGACATTTTCCAAATATATTGCATTGTTCCTCTGTTTTCCCTAAAGAGATACAAGTGAATTTATTACCTCCATGGCTATTTCAGTTCCCTCAGTAACCGACCTGTAAACAAATCTCCTGGGGCTGTTTGTTCAATGAGATAACAGAGAGTGAGTCATCACACAGGTCTGCAGTGTCAGTCAGTGTCCTGTGCTGCCAGACAGTAAAAAGCTTGATTTATCTCAAGTAAACAGCTCTGTAATTAGGGCTTTTGTTTTGGGGATCAGATAAGAAGTCCTTCTAGTAGTTTGAGAAGCTAATCTAATCTAATTAGCATCTGAAAGCACAACCTAGCTGTACAAGCATGGAGCTTATGCAAATTAGTATGAACCAGGAAGTGACAGAGAATTTCTTTCATGCATTCTTTGAAACCCTGTGGGGAGACAATTCCTTTAAGGAGAGATGTTTCCCTTCCTGAGCAGCAGAATTTGGAAGCCAAAACCAGGAAAGGATCCAAATCACAGAGGAAGTCTAAGCCTTTCCATTATAATTTTTCTCTGTAGGCTCCATCCCTGTTTGGGCTTACAAATTCTACTGCAAAACAAGCATAAAAAACACCATGTAAGCCCGGCCATAGAGTATGTGCACACAAAGTGATTTGGGTGCTAATTCTGATGTGGATTTAGCCCTAAATTCAAATCGGAATCGACTTTCACATCTGTTAGCAACATGCCTCGCAGGACTTAAAACCAAGTGGCATCAATCCTTGATGCGGATTCAGCGCTGAATCCTCACATGATGTATGGAGGCAGAGACCTGACCCTGAAATCCGTATCAAATCCATATCACACGGCTTAGTCTGGAGTGCATTTCGTCGAATATATCAGCGCGAGCTCCCGAAACACACGATGTATTGTGGCACGTACAGTACGCGCCGCAATACACCGTGTGAACAAACCCTAATAGCAAATCTGCTTCCAAAATCTGCACTTACTTGCTGCAAATTTTAGATGTGGATTCCATTCTGATTCAGCGCTGAATCCTCACATACCATATGGAGGCTGAAATCTGCCCCTGAAATCAGCGTCAAATCATTAATGGCAAATCTGCTTCCAAAATCCGCGTGCACTGGTGCAAATTTTAGATGTGTGCTTCACGCTCATTCAGTGCTGAAAATCATCTGTCTGAATATTCCCCAAGGGGAAGGGTTCACAAAGCGTCTTTTTGAACAATTTTTGAGCAATTCACATGTGTTTGTTTTTTTACTATGTGTCATAATGTGAGCTAAAACCCTGACATTAAGCTCCCATTGGAAATACGCGCGCGTCAGGCACACGGCTGTGCTGTTTTGCGTCGAGTGAAGCACTGCACAATAAAGGATTAAATACAATGAGGTTCCCTGTTCTAAGAAAAATGCATCAGAAAAAACTTCAAATGAAGAAAGCATGTGTAAAAACTCCTGGAGAACCACGCTTACAAATGCACATTTCTCCTTATTTGCAAATAAGTGATGTGAACATAGCCCAGGGCTGCTCCATTCATTTTAATGGTAGCTCCTAGTTCAGTTGAGCACACCACTCGGCTGTACTCAGACCTATCAGAGAGTGCTACGCATTCGCGATGTCACATCCGTTTTATATGGTTGGGTCATTCTCATCTCCTAACCTAGAGGATGGGAATACCCTGTCCGAAAACCAAATTCCACCATTTCATTTTCAGTGTAAAGCACTTATTGCAAGTGCTGTCCCCTAACCGTCCATACAGTGGGCTCTAGCACATGACACACAGGTTGCAGGTTGCAAATAACCCCCCTGAGTCTCAGGTACAGTCTGACATGTTATAAATAACTCAGGAGCGCGCTGACGGTAGAGCGCTGGATGAGCGGCTTGGAATGCACATTTGCATCTAGTTCCAAATTGCCAGAGATCGTTAACACTGATGAATATGCAATTAATCAACCAGGAAAAGTACCAAAGTACTGTAATCCCTCATTTTACACAAGCCTGATTTAGCTCTTCAACATACAGAAATGAAGCCAATGCATCACAGATAGACTATGCTCTACGTTGCCATCTCCAGAAATGGGACATTTAGTGATCCGGTTACCTCGTTAGCTTCTTTTTATGCGCTCTCGTTCCAGTAGATTTGTTACTGTTATTCCAATGATTCTTTTACACAATATGGCGCCTTTGTTTATTATTGGCCCAGTAGCCGTAGGATGGTTCATGGTTCATTTATCGGTGGCCAGATGATATCCCGATGCAGTTTGCAATCTCTTCTTATATGTAACTCTTGGTTTCCTAATAATTTTAAAATTAATTTTTAAAATACAGTCTAAGGAGAAAAATTATAGAGCATAGTTTATATGTAGCAGTTCACAAAAATGAGTTGCATTCATTTAAATGGGGCTGATTCTGATATGTAGAGTCATAAGAAAGAGTAAGCGGACCCTTAGGGCTTGTCCCTACTGCACTGTTTTTCAGATGGTTTTGCAGACGGTTTGAAGTTTTGAAAGCCTTCTGCAAACCGGCTGACAAACTTTTACATGGACCTTAATGGAAAATCCGTGCAGTGGGGACCAGTGCACGGATTTTCCGCTGGGCGGTTTTTTAGACCGCCGGCGGTCCGAAAAACCTAGAAAATGTTCATTCTTCTGTCCGGTTTTCGGGCGGAATATGAACAAGTCTATGCGAAAGGTAACTGGGGAATAAAGCCAGCCCCCTGCAGGCGTGAGCACGGCCCGAAAGCAGTGCAAATACCGGTCGTGTGAACGGCCATTTGGGATTACCTGTCTCAGTGCATTAATTACTAATAAAAAGTGGTCTGATTGTATCTAAGGCAAACAAAACTGAACTAATAACACACAGAAAGATGCACTGTTCACATATTTTATTGAGCACATTGAGTAAATATCCACAGAGCAGGGAGTTAACTCCTTAGAATTTCCTGGATCTGTGCATTGATTACTAGTAAAAAGTTTTCTCATTGCGGTATAAATCACAATTATAAACAAACACAATATAACAACTAATAACACACAGACAGTTGTACTGTTCATGACTTTTATTGAGCACATTGAGTAAACATCCACAGAGCAGGGAGGAAAAGTTAGTTAACCCTTTGCAATTACCCGGATTTGTGCATTGATTACTAATGAAAAATGTTCTGATCGTTATCTAAATCACAATGTAACTGATCTGAGAACACACAAATAGTTGTACTGTTCATGTATCTCATTGGTCTCATTAAGTAAATATCCACAAAGCAGGAAGCAAAAGCAAGTTGACCGTTTAGAATTTTCTAGATCTGTGCATTGATTACTGGTGAAAAGTTTTTTTCTGAGTATATCTAAGTCACCATTATAGACAAATAAAATCTAACTTTAAGGGATTTTATCACTAGGTTGTTTCTCTGATTTACATTCACTCTGTGGCCTCAAGCTGGGGATGGTTCTATAGCAGCCATTAGCAGATTCAGTTTCTAGTCATTACAATGACAAGTGCAGGAGACGTTATCTTCATTTAACAAATGGGACATGGGCTGTGAAGACTGAAAGCAATGGCTTTATCTGTAAACAGAAGCTAATCTTGTTAGAGATAATTAGTTCACTCCAGAGCTCAGTCCTACCATGGGGTGTCATCACTCCCTGCTCTAAGTTCTCTGTGCTCTAATCTGATAACAGAGTTATGGTCAGGCAACCAGATAACCATAGAAACATGTGTGCACTCGGACCTTATAAAATGCCTCTTATTTCATGATTAAATTAAAATCTATTGACCAATGTATTTAGAAAAAGTCTTCATTTAACTGTCCCTTTATGTTGAAAGCTTATCTTTATAGTGAGAAAACGCCTTTAACTAATAACACACAAACAGTTATACTGTCCAGGGCCTTTTATAGTTGTACGGTCTGGGTGGCAGGTTCATCCACTTTTGTGTACACTATCGCATATTTATGTAACATGGCCGGACCATTGTAAACTGAGCACTTCTCACCCTTTGGCTCACTCACACACCCTAATAGATTGTAAGCTCTTGGGAGCAGGGCCTTCATACCTCGTGTCTGATCCGTAAGTAGCTTTTTACTGTGTAACGTTTGTTTTCCTCTTCCGTACTTATACCCTCTAAATTGCAAAGTGCTGCAGAATATGTTGGTGCTATAAAAAATAAAGATTTTTATTATTATTTTATTGCGCACATTGAGTAAGCATGCAAAGTTCAGGAAGAGAAAGTAAGTGAACCCTTTGAAATGACCTGGATTTGTGTATTTACTAATAATAATATAAAGGTTTTCTGATTGCTATCTAAATCACACTAACACAGACATTTGTACTGTTTATGCTTTTTTATGGAGCACATTGAGTAAACATTCACAGTGCAGGGAAAAAAGCGAACACCTAAATTTAATAACCTGTAGATCCCCGTTTAGCAGCAGTCACAAGCACCAAATGTTTCCTGCAGCTTGAAATAAGGTTTGCACATTGTTGATGGGAAATTTTGGACCATTCCTTCCTGCAAATGTGCTTCTCTGTTTCTTGCATAGCATCTTCATAGGGTTAGGGCTAGGACTCTGACTTGAGTTTTCAACGCTCACATAATATTCTAAGATTTTTCATCCATTCTTTAGCCAGGAGGGGCAAAGTCATGACTCAAAATATTCAATATAATTTACACCAGGGAGTGTAGCAAACAATAGCAGAAATCTACGTTTACTTTCAACATCAATTTTTCAAGATCTCTGCTTATAGCTATTGAATGGACATCTGCCCTGGTCTTGTGATGACCAAACAGGTGCACGGCTCATGACAAGACCCACTTCTGATGACTGTAACAAGCCGTGCACCTGTGTGACCATCACATTAGCGAGCAGATGCATGTGAGCAGGTTCAACTGTTGCAGTCACAAGACGTTTCATAGGACCTCCTGCCGCTCAGCTGGATAGGATTTAGGTTATCTCAGGAGCCTATAATGAGCTATGCGTGGATCAGTAGCATCACGGGAGGTCTAGGGGTTCATACAACCTCATAGGGAGGTATATATCCTGGAGGCAAATAGAATCCAAAAGGTAAAACTTATGCCTCTTTATGTTGACACCATACTCCATTAACAGTGAATGCTTGCCAGATGTCAGGGAATAGGAGCATTGATGACTGGGTCTGACAGTGTCGGGGTTTTGGATTGAGGACTGGGTCTGATAGTGTCGGGGTTTTGGATTGATGACTGGGTCTGATAGTGTCGGGGTTTTGGATTGATGACTGGGTCTGACAGTGTCAGGGTTTTGGATTGAGGACTGGGTCTGATAGTGTTGGGGTTTTGGATTGATGACTGGGTCTGACAGTGTTGGGGTTTTGGATTGATGACTGGATCTGACAGTGTTGGGGTTTTGGATTGATGACTGGGTCTGATAGTGTCGGGGTTTTGGATTGATGACTGGGTCTGATAGTGTTGGGGTTTTGGATTGATGACTGGGTCTGATAGTGTTGGGGTTTTGGATTGATGACTGGGTCTGACAGTGTTGGGGTTTTGGATTGATGACTGGGTCTGACAGTGTTTGGGTTTTGGATTGATGACTGGGTCTGACAGTGTTGGGGTTTTGGATTGATGACTGTGTCTGACAGTGTTGGGGTTTTGGATTGATGACTGTGTCAGACAGTGTTGGGGTTTTGGATTGATGACTGGGTCTGATAGTGTTTGGGTTTTGGATTGATGACTGGGTCTGATAGTGTTGGGGTTTTGGATTGATGACTGGGTCTGATAGTGTTGGGGTTTTGGATTGATGACTGGGTCTGACAGTGTTGGGGTTTTGGATTGATGACTGCGTCTGACAGTGTTGGGGTTTTGGATTGATGACTGCGTCTGACAGTGTTGGGGTTTTGGATTGATGACTGGGTCTGACAGTGTCGGGGTTTTGGATTGATGACTGGGTCTGACAGTGTCGGGGTTTTGGATTGATGACTGCGTCTGACAGTGTCGGGGTTTTGGATTGATGACTGGGTCTGATAGTGTTGGGGTTTTGGATTGATGACTGGATCTGACAGTGTCGGGGTTTTGGATTGATGACTGCGTCTGACGGTGTCGGGGTTTTGGATTGATGACTAGGTCTGACAGTGTTTGGGTTTTGGATTGAGGACTGGGTCTGACATTGTCGGGGTTTTGGATTGATGACTGGGTCTGACATTGTCGGGGTTTTGGATTGAGGACTGGGTCTGATAGAGTTGGGGTTTTGGATTGATGACTGCGTCTCATAGTGTCGGGGTTTTGGATTGATGACTGGGTCTGACAGTGTTGGGGTTTTGGATTGATGACTGGGTCTGATAGTGTTGGGGTTTTGGATTGATGACTGGGTCTGACAGTGTTGGGGTTTTGGATTGATGACTGCGTCTCATAGTGTTGGGGTTTTGGATTGATGACTGCGTCTCATAGTGTTGGGGTTTTGGATTGATGACCGTGTCTGACATTGTTGGGGTTTTGGATTGATGACCGTGTCTGACAGTGTTGGGGTTTTGGATTGATGACCGTGTCTGACAGTGTTGGGGTTTTGGATTGATGACTGGGTCTGATAGTGTTGGGGTTTTGGATTGATGACTGGGTCTGATAGTGTTGGGGTTTTGGATTGATGACTGGGTCTGACAGTGTCGGGGTTTTGGATTGATGACTGGGTCTGATAGTGTTGGGGTTTTGGATTGATGACTGGGTCTGATAGTGTTGGGGTTTTGGATTGATGACTGCGTCTCATAGTGTTGGGGTTTTGGATTGATGACTGGGTCTGATAGTGTTGGGGTTTTGGATTGATGACTGGGTCTGACAGTGTTGGGGTTTTGGATTGATGACTTGGTCTGATAGTGTTTGGGTTTTGGATTGATGACTTGGTCTGACAGTGTCGGGGTTTTGGATTGATGACTGCGTCTCATAGTGTTGGGGTTTTGGATTGATGACTGGATCTGACAGTGTTGGGGTTTTGGATTGATGACTGGGTCTGATAGTGTTGGGGTTTTGGATTGATGACTGGGTCTCATAGTGTTGGGGTTTTGGATTGATGACTGCGTCTCATAGTGTCGGGGTTTTGGATTGATGACTGCGTCTGACAGTGTCGGGGTTTTGGATTGATGACTGCGTCTCATAGTGTCGGGGTTTTGGATTGATGACTGGGTCTGATAGTGTTGGGGTTTTGGATTGATGACTGGGTCTGATAGTGTCGGGGTTTTGGATTGATGACTGGGTCTGACAGTGTTGGGGTTTTGGATTGATGACTGGGTCTGACAGTGTTGGGGTTTTGGATTGATGACTGGATCTGACAGTGTCGGGGTTTTGGATTGATGACTGGATCTGACAGTGTCGGGGTTTTGGATTGATGACTGGGTCTGATAGTGTTGGGGTTTTGGATTGATGACTGGGTCTGACAGTGTCGGGGTTTTGGATTGATGACTGGGTCTGACAGTGTTGGGGTTTTGGATTGATGACTGCGTCTCATAGTGTCGGGGTTTTGGATTGATGACTGGGTCTGATAGTGTCGGGGTTTTGGATTGATGACTGGGTCTGATAGTGTCGGGGTTTTGGATTGATGACTGGGTCTGATAGTGTCGGGGTTTTGGATTGATGACTGGGTCTGACAGTGTCGGGGTTTTGGATTGATGACTGGATCTGATAGTGTTGGGGTTTTGGATTGATGACTGGGTCTGATAGTGTTGGGGTTTTGGATTGATGACTGGGTCTGACAGTGTCGGGGTTTTGGATTGATGACTGCGTCTGATAGTGTTGGGGTTTTGGATTGATGACTGGGTCTGATAGTGTTGGGGTTTTGGATTGATGACTGGGTCTGATAGTGTTGGGGTTTTGGATTGATGACTGGGTCTGACAGTGTCGGGGTTTTGGATTGATGACTGGGTCTGATAGTGTTGGGGTTTTGGATTGATGACTGCGTCTCATAGTGTTTGGGTTTTGGATTGGGTTTGGCAGTTCTAGCCTGACCTGAATGTTTGGCAACTAATCGTCAGTGTACAGGAAAATCGGGCAACCAATTGGAAGCCTGAGAGCCACACAGGAAAAAGGAAGTGTATCATACACTTTCCTTTTCCTGTTTACTGGTTGCCCGATTTCCCTGCTGTCTGCTGATTGGTTGCTGAAAATTTGGTTTGGATCGAATCCGAAGTGCAACATCTATGTCGAAGATGGACAAACGCTTTTTTGGTTCACATCTCGTACAACTTTCTATCTAGGTTCAACAACCAAAAGCCACAAAATAAAAATGACACCCTAAGAGTTGGAAGCAATGAATGATGGTTTTATTAAGCAATGTACTACACCACTCTTTGCCCAATCTTGCTTCTGTTGTGCTGGATAAAGATGCTATTCCATCCAAAATCCCCTGTTCTTAATTACAGAAAGGTATCACTGAATCTGTCAGCTGGGTGTTACCAATTGGGGAGCGTCCTGAACTCTGTATGAGCAACGTTGGCCTCATAACCTTCTTTCATGGGCTCTATTGCACCTCTGCTACATCAGGCCCTATTTACATCATGATTTGACAGCCCACTTGTGGTATCCATCTGGACACCGTAAAAATGTCTCCCAACGGATACTGCAGTGGGACTGTGACTACTAACTGGAATACGTTTCCCCTATTTAGCAGGGGATACATCAGAATCACTTTTAAAAGACTCCCAAAACATACCGCCGATGGAGGCTAGAAATGAGATGTAAATGGGGTCTCACCACATTTCATTGTAAAATACCTTTTTATCATAATAAATGTTCAAAACAGGAGTTTTTTTTTCAACTGGCTATTTCACAGAGTCTGCACTACACAGCAAGCTTCAGGCTCCTGCTTCCTGTTCACGCTGTGGGCAGGTCTACAGCTTCAGGGTCCCGCTTCCTGTTCAGGCTGTGGGTGGTTCTACAACTTCAGGCCCACACTTCCTGTTCAGACTATGAGCAGTTCTACAGGTTCATGCTCCCACTTCCTGTTCAGGCTGTAGGTGGTTCTACAGCTTCAGTCTCCTGCTCCCTGTTCACGTTGTGGACAGTTCTACAGCTTCAGGCTCCCACTTCCTGTTCAGGCTGTGGGCGGTTCTAGAGCTTCAGGCTCCCACTTCCTGTTCAGGCTGTGGGTGGTTCTACAGCTTCAGGTCCACACTTCCTGTTCAGACTATGAGTAGTTCTACAGGTTCATGCTCCCACTTCCTGTTCAGGCTTTGGGCAGTTCAACAGTTCCAGGCTCCCACTTCCTGTCCAGACTGTGGGCGGTTCTACAGCTTCATGCTCCCACTTCCTGTTCTGGCCATGAGTGGTTCTACAGCTTCATGCTCCCACTTCCTGTTCTGGCCATGAGTGGTTCTACAGCTTCATGCTCCCACTTTCTGTTCAGGCTGTGGGCAGTTCTACAGCAGTGAGTGACATTTCAGCTCTGCTAATCCTAGCTGAGCCTGTTAGAGAGATAGTGGTGATAGAATGACTTAAACAGCAGGACACAAGGCTACAGAGCTGTGAAGGCTTAAAGTTCGTCAGTTAGAAAGATAAACAAGCTCCTGTGATGCTGATAAGACACAGCAGGGACTGACGTTTCCATCCTGACTGCTGCTAGATCAGAGAGAGGTAGCCGGTAACCTAGACAAGCTTGTGTACAAAAGCAGGAGATAAGATTTGCTCTAACTCTGACAGGATGCAAAATCAGAGCAGCAATGTATTTGGTAGTAGTCTTTGTTTACCTTTGCCTAAAGCTAGTCAGTATGGAACAATACATCTTTATCATTCAGAAATCCACGGAAATTTGTGGTCACTTGATTAGTACTTAAAACTTTTCCTGGGATAAAAAAAAAAATAAATAAAAAAAAATAAATCACTCTCTTGTAACGGGAAAGGTGGCAAAATTGTGCTGACTGGTTGTTCCTGACTCGGCAGTGGAGTCATCGATTTTGCGACCTCTGACATCTTCAGTGACAATCCACGTAGCTGAATGTCACAGGCTGACGAGCCGCGTTATCAGGGACCTGTCTTCGGTGCCGGCCACTTTCACAAGTACAATTATGTGTCAGTTGTTATAAGCGTTTAGCAGCTTCTCGCTCAGCAACGTGCAAGTGATCGATACACGGGAGTCCGCTGCCAGGATTTCACTCTCTGATAGCTAATGACGCATCTTGCTGCTGCTTAAAGGGAACGTTGCATCAAAAAATGACTTATTGTTTAACTCACATTTTTATGATAAACAATTTTTTAGGAATTTTTGGTTATTTTTATTTTTCAGATCACTTTCAGTATTTTTTTTAATAATTCTTAAGTCCTGCAGTTTTCACTTTGGCCACTAGGCCTAATAATCGTCTGACACTTCCTGCTCTGTTTAGAGAGCTATTCAGCAGTGTGCTCATTCAGTAAAAGCAGGGTCACACTGAAAGGAGACACCAATGTGTACAGATAACACAGAATCCACCAGTCACAAGAGGAGATGTCACAGCTCCCCCTCTCCCCTCCCTTCACAGTGAAAACTCTCCTATACAAGTCTATGGGACAGAAACTGTCTTAAGAATCCTATGGGCATGAAGCTGCTGTAAAGTATCTCTCTGATTGCTGTTAAAGCAGTGCAAGCAAGAATGTCTTCCCCACAATCATATAAAGACGGCCGAATAGAGAAATCTACAATCGGGAAATAAAAACGGCTGAGAGGAAAAGAATATGGATCAGGGGCTTGATTTAATAAGTAAAAAAAAAAAAATTGCAGATAGATTCCCTTTAAGCAAAGTTGGCCTAAGTCTGCATCTGTGTCAGAGGCTTCGACCAGAGCCTCGTGGGGGTGACTCTATACTAACATGACAGACACCAATGGAGCCGAAGGAACCCCAATGACTAGAATTGGGTCCATTGGGTTTCCTTCATTTCAATGGAAAAAACAGTGCTGCACTTTTTCTTCTGTCATTTTGGATGGAATCCGAACAGAACCCCCGATGCATGGGAACAAATGTTCTTATAATGATTGTCGCCTCTGTTTTATATATGGACTGGGAAAATATCCCAACTCATATCCGAGAAGAAGACCAGCAATGGCTTCTACTGTGTTGGAAAACAGTCTGGTACATTGACTGAAGGCATTTTTTTTAGGTATTCTATTCTAGACTGGCCCAAATGGATCCTATGGATATACTCAGTGGCTTCGTCAGAAGTTTTTCTCAGCATACATGGTAGGTGGAGGCAACTGACATTCTAAACAGAGCTTAAATGAAGTGCTTAAAGGGGTTGTCTCACTACATTGATTCATCTCACCTCAGTCCTGTTTTCTTGGTTTCATTTTCAATTCAGAGGCGTGTTTACTGGTTTCTACTAGGCTGCAGTAGCCAGGTCTGTAGTTATAGCAACCAGTGTTGGCAACCTATCAGAGGAGATCAAACAGGTCTGTAGCTATAGCAACCAGAGTGGCTGATGCAGCCCATACAAGAGGGAATATCTTGGAATAGGCAGGACAGTGTTAACGGGGTTGTCTCACTACAAGGATTGCTGCTTTTTATGTTGAAGATCTTGCAAAAACAAGTCACTTTGTAATATGTGTCCATTAACAGTGTCCTACCTATTCCTAGATATCCCCTCTTGTATGGGCTGCATCAGCTCCTCAGGTCGCTATAGCTACAGACCTGTTTGATCTCTCCTGATAGGCTGCCAGCGCTGGTTGCTATAGCTACAGACCTGTCTGATCTCTCCTGATAGGCTGCCAGCGCTGGTTGCTATAGCTACAGACCTGTTTGATCTCTCCTGATAGGCTGCCAGCGCTGGTTGCTATAGCTACAGACCTGTTTCATCTCTCCTGATAGGCTGCCAGCACTGGTTGCTATAGCTACAGACCTGTTCAATCTCATGACAGGCTGCCAGCACTGGTTGCTATAGCTACAGACCTGGCTTCTACTGCAGCCTAGTGGAAGCCAGTAAACACGCCCCTGAATTCAAAATGAAACCAGGAAAACAGGACTGAGGTGAGGTGAATCAATGTAGTGAGACAACCCCTTTAATGGACACATATTGTAAAGTGACTTGTTTTTGCAAGATCTTCAACATAAAAAGCAGCAATCCCTGTAGTGAGACAACCCCTTTAACCTCTTATCCCCGTCACCATCACAACCGGTTTTGACCTTCCCGAAAGTGCCTCTTTTTTGTAATCTGACATGTGTCACTTTACATGGCAATAACTTTTTGATACTGTTACCTATCCATGTGATTCAGAGCCTTTCTCATGACACATTGTGCTTTAAGTTAGTAAGAAATTTTGGTCCATAGAATCATTGTTTATTTGTGAAAAAGATCAAAATTTTGTGAAAATGTAGAAAAATGTTTAAACTTTAAAAATGCAGTGTAAGACAGATAGTTATTGCACTCAAAATAGTTTATAACTAGCATCTACCATATGTCCACTGTAGGTTGGCATCATTTTCTAAATGTCTTTTTTTTTACGACATTAGGGGGCATAGAAATTAAGTAGTAATTTTTCACATTTTCAAGAAAATTTGCTACATAGATTTCTTTAGGGCCCCTTCCAGTTAAGACGCGGCTCTGAGGGGCCTGCATGTTAGATACCCACATAAACGACTTCATCTAAGAAACTGCACCCCTTAAAGTATTTAAAACCATGTTTAGGAAGTTTGTTAACCTATTAGGTATTTCAGAGAAATTAAAGCAAATTTTACTTTTTTTTTGCAGATTTTCAATTTTTATCCATTATTCACAGGAACGCGGTAGATGTGACCAGGGAAATGCAACTTAATATCGATTTCCCCAATTCTGCCATTTTTAGAGATTTTCCATATGTGGCTCTAGAGCGCTATTTGGCTCAACCACAAGCCTCAGAGTAGGAGGAGGAGCACCTACTGGACTTTGGGGATTCATTTTCAATACAATTTTTTTTATTCACCATTTCAGGTTAGCGGACATTCTAAGGTGCTAAAACTTAATAAGGCCCCCTAAAAAGACCCCATATTGGAAACCTCACCCCTTAACCCCTAAGCCGAACGCCGGAAAAGTAGTTTATGACCAGAACATTTTGCCTCCTTGCGTTTCAACAGTTGTGACTTTTTTTATTTTTTCAATGAGGCAGTTGTATCAGGCCTCATTATAATCAAGACGAGTTGTACTTGATGGAATATTTTAAGTTCAATTAAAAATAATTGTAGAATTTTTTTTTATTTATTTTTTTACATTTTAATTTTTTATACACCATTGACATTTCACACTAAATAATTTGTTAGATTAATTCTAAAGGTTAATACAGTTGTGTGGATACCTAATATGTGTAGGGTTTTTTTGTGAGTAATGTATGCACAATTATTTTTTATTAAATATTTATTTTATATGATTTATTTTTTTATTCTTTTTTTAACACTTTTTCTGTGTTCTTTTTACTTTTTTTAAGGAAGGAAGAACTGTTTTAATTTTTTTTTTTTTCACTTAGTAATGTATTAGCATATTCATATATGCTAATACATTATAATCTGTGTCAGTGACACAGGCTTTGATCAGGACAGCACACGGTCTGTTCTGATCACTGGCTTCTTACACAGACAGTCCTGGAGCTACTCTAGTTCCCCAGGGCTGACTGTGCAGCCGTTCCCCGGGCTCTGTCGGGTCACCGGGTGTTCCGATCATCCGACAGAGCAGGGAACCCCTTTGATTGCGCTGCGGTGACGATCTGCCGCAATCAAAGGCTTAAAGCACCTGGTGCAGAGGTTTCCCCCGCTCCCCGGTGCTTGCAGGAGCTGTGATGGGATCAGGGCTGTGTAGTACAGCACCGATGTCAGCGCAGCTGCGGCGCCCGGGCGCCGCCAACAACGGTGTCTGCAGCAACCTCAAAAGTAGGCGGGCGGTCGTTAAGGAGTTAAGGAAAATATTCAAGGATGCAATGAGTTTATCGACCCCACAGGTTTTATACCAATTTTTTTAGCATTCGGCTGTGAAAATGAAAAAAAAAAAATGTTCCCAGCAATTTCAGCTGAAAATTTTTCATTTTTACAAGGAATCCTGGAAAAAATCCCCCCAAATTTTGTTGCACAAGAGAGGCAGTGAGCAGATGTAGGTTGGGCCCCAAGAACTAACTCCACTGGTGAGCCCCAAGAATCAGCTCCATTAGTGGGCCCCAAAAATCACCTCCTCTGCTGGCCCCAAGAATCAGGTCGACTGGTGGGCCCCAGGAATCAACTTTACTGGTGGGACCCAAGAATTAACTCCACTGGTGGCCCCAAGAATCAGCTCCACTGGTGCCCCCAAGAATCAGCTCCACTGGTGGCCCCAAGAATCAGCTCCACTGGTGGGAATAGAAGTTTACTAGAACCAATGTGTTTCTAGAATTTTTGGATGACTACAGCACAATAAATGTCACAATATCATCCATGCTGCAGAGACTGATTTAATATCTATATGATCAGGGGCATAACTTAATTTCATTAGACCTCATAGCGAAATGAGATGGAGCTCACCACCTTATGACAGAAAACTGGTGGCAATAATGAATGGTTTGGATATAGCACCATACATCAAAGAGCCCACAGACACAGACCAATTGTCATTCCCTATAAATAGGAACAAGTGTTTTTAGCTAATTGGACCCTCACAACTGCTGGGCCCCATAACAAGTGCTTAGCTTTGTTCAATTAGATGGTTACATAGAAAGGAGCCTGGATGCAATGACTGAGCCAAAACTTCAGAGCCTGAGAGGGCAACTACTGTGCACCTCATC
The DNA here is from genome assembly GCA_025379985.1 of Phyllomedusa bahiana. Lineage (NCBI taxonomy): Eukaryota > Metazoa > Chordata > Amphibia > Anura > Hylidae > Phyllomedusa > Phyllomedusa bahiana. Next base: position 102,921 of record JAODAL010001172.1, on the reverse strand, counting down.
ACTTATGTATATGTTAGAGAGAAGCCTTGTGATCCATCCCTATTCTTGCCAGTGCTGATCTCATTAACCATACAATCATATACAATGGTTAATCTTTTCTACCAGTACTAATTTAGGCATTATAGCACTGATCTTCTGTAGAATATGGTCTAAGTCCACCTTCTTTAAATGGCCAATTGCACCACTTTTAATATTGTTTTATCACTCTACGTAATAGTCTGGAGTAGTGTTGCTTGAATAGGTCTCTTTTTGGTTCAACTACAAATTTGTCAAAATATTCAGGATGTCCTGAACCTAAATCCTTTGAAAGTCTATAGAAGAAAAATTTCTGGATGTGTTTCCTGGCCTCGGTAAAGCACTTACAAAAGTCAAATGCTTCAAGATTACATAGGGATAGGGTAACCTCTAACTTCTAACCCTAACATCAGCCCCAACCCTAATCTCGGATCCAACCTTAACTGTAAGTCCAACCCCAACTTCAACTGAAACTCCAACACAATCTCTAACCCCTACCCAAATTCAGCTCAAACCCATACCCTAACATCAGCCCCAACCCTAATCTCAGATCCAACCTTAACTGTAACTCCAACCCTAACCTCAATTGAAACTCCAACCCAATCTCTAACCCCAACCCAAATTCAGCTCAAACCCAAACAAAAACTTACAGCTAGGGACCATATTTTTGTGCCTTTTGCAAAAATTTGGTTTAGGTTGACCTCAATCAAATTGCTGATGACCCGAATTCGAAGCCGAACGCTAGTATGGGGTCTACTCAGTATTGTTCTGTGAGGGCCATTTTCTAGCAATCTCTTTAGCTGGCATTGTTTTTGCACAAATTTTGTTTGGGGGGGGGTGAGTATGGAGATTTTGAGGGTGCATCAGGGGATTGTAATTACTCAGTTTGCTATGAGGTTATCTACCCATGAAATATTTAAGGTTCACAACGTTGGAGGGTATGTTTCTCCTGCTCCTGATGTCCTCATCATCCCTCCACCAGAATCCATGTACGTCATTGCCCAACTAAGATCCTTTGCTGGTTATCTCCAAACTGCGTAAAATAGGCATACATTTAAGAACCTATTTAAGATAGTATGGCCAGAGTTGCCCCAATCTTAGGACAGGGACAAGGTATTCTGGTGCCCTAGGCACATAAGGCACATACTGCCCCACCAACGGAAAATTCAGCCCACTCCATGCCTTCTTTTGCCCCCTTCCTGCCTACGATGAAGTGGCCCCCTAGGCAGCCACCTACCTTCGTCTACCAGTTGTCCCGACCCTACTCAACCATGACAGATCAATCTTGATACTGGCCTCCTACTATGGAGCCAGTGGACCCAGGGCAAGGGTATAACCAAAATCTTTGTACCTCTTATATCTATGTCCAGAGGGTGACTTCACAAAGTAGTGATATTCCTATAAGAATTAAGACTTGACAGTACAGACACGGCTCATTATCGCTGCTAAAATGCAAAAAAAAATTTAAAATTATCTAATCAGATAAGGCGCGAGCTACATTTTTACTAGATATTCCGCTGCAGTCCAAGCTTGTCGAGTATTGGCTTGTTGGCATTGCGTATAAAGAATGATACTTTTGTGTTTCTGCAGAATTTCCTTGGACACGTCTCTACAGTTCTGAGACTATTAATTATTTGGCAAACAAATGAAATTATAAGTAAATGTCAGCCAAATAAACACAGCGAGCTGGCACCGGTTTACTTGGAAGATGCAAACTAATTAAAGCAATAAAATTACGCTAAATAACAATTTAAAGTGGGAGCTTTTATGTGTGAGGTTTTAGGGACATCAACTTCAGAAAATGGGAAAGTCTTCTGTGTTTGTGTACATATTACCATATTTAGGAATGAAAAACGAGGCGACGTTACAAGTTGTTTAGAATTTGAATAAATAATAGATTATACGACGCTTCGTGGCTGCGCTGCGCGTGATTTAATGCCGCACAATGGAAATTCTCCCAACAAAAAGCAAAGTTTCAGTCGTAAAGCAGTGAAAGTTGGTGCTTCTATTCTAGCCAATAAAATAACCCTACAACAAAGCCACTGTAGCAATGTAAGACCGGGATACTATACGAAAAAATGTAGGGAGCATTAGTTATTATGTTTCATTATTGCCTTCAGGCTTGGACTGGCCAATCGGGGAGCAAGGGAAACCCCTGGTAGGCTTCCTAGGCATGGAGGGCCCATAAGAATCAATAGCAGGCCTGGAGCTGCTTGTCAGGGAGAATCAACTCCACTGGTGGGCGACAAGAACCAGCTCCACTGGTGGGCGACAAGAACCAGCTCCACAGGTGGGTCCCAAGAATCAACTCCACAGGTGGGCCCCAAGAATCAACTCCACTGGTGAGCCCCAAGAATTAAATCCACTGGGGAACCCCAAGAATCAGCTCCACTGGTGGGACTCAGAATATACTCCACTGGTGGGCCCCAAGAATCATCTCCACTGGGGAACCCCAAGAATCAACTCCACTGGGGAACCTAAAGAATCAAATCCACTGGTGGGCCCAAATATCAATTCCACTCTGGTGGGCCCAAAGAATAAACTTCACTTGGGAACCCCAAGAATAAACTCCACTGGTGGGTCCTAAGAATCAGCTCCACTGGTGGGCCCCAAGAATCAGCCCACTGGTGGGCCCCAAGAATCAGCTCCACTGGTGGGCCCCAAGAATCAACTCCACTGGTGGGCCCCAAGAATCAGTTCTTGGGCCTGGAGGTCACTAGAGCTTCACAGGTTGCAGCCACTGGAATCCTCTTCCACTCCTCCATGACGACATCACGGAGATCGTGGATGTTAGAGACCTTGCGCTCCTCCACCTTCCATTTGAGGATGCCCCACAGATGCTCAATGGGGTTTAGGTCTGGAGACATGTTTTTGTCAGTCCGGATCTTTACCTCATTTTCTTTAGCAAAGGCAGTGGTCATCTTGGAGATGTTTGGGGATCTTTAAATCATGTTGGATACTGCCTGTGGCCCCGTGGGAAGGGGCTATGTTTCTGCTTCAGTAAGTCACAGTACATGTTGGCATTCATGGTTCAGTCAATGAGCTTGACACAACCATGACACTCCCACCACCATGCTTGACTGTAGGCTAGACAACACTTTTTCTTTGTAACTCCTCACCTGGTTTACTGCCACACACGTTTGACAGGATCTGAACCAAATAAGTTTATCTTGGTCTCATCAGAGCACAGGACATGGTTCCAATAATCCATCTACTTAGTCTGCTTGTCTTCAGCAAATGGCTTTCTTTAGCATTATCTTTAGAAGAGGCTTCCTTCTGGGACGACAGCCATGCAGGCCAATTTGATACAGTGTGCGGTATTGGTCTGAGCACTGACAGCTGACCCTCACCCTGTAACTCTGCAGCAATGCTGGTAGCACTTATCTCTGGATATGATGCTGAGCACGTGCACTCAGCCTCTTTGGTCGACCATGGTGAAGTCTGTTCTGCGTGGATCCTGTCTTGTTATACCTCTGTATGGTCTTGGCCACCACTTTTGCATCATTTGTCAGGGTGCTGGCGATTTCTTAGCCTCGGCCATCTTTATGTAGAGCAACAATTCTTTTTTTCAGATTCTCAGAGAGTTCTTTGCCATGAGGTGCCATGTTGAACTTCTAGTGACTACTATGAGAGTGATAACACCAAACCTAACACAGCTGCTCCCCATTGACACCTGAGACCTTGTAACACAGACGAGTCATACGGCCCTGTGGAGGGAAAATGGCAAATTGGGCACAATGTGTCTATTTTCACTTAGGGGTGTACTTATTTTTTGTTATTATTTACACTGATATACAGGTTGTACACTTACTACTGTACACTGTATCAAAGTGTCCAATCTTCAGTGTTGTTCCATGAACAGATATAATACAATATTTACAAAAATGTGAGAGGTGTGCTGACATTTTTCAGATACTGTACATAGGATGCACCAAAAGTATGTGCACCCCTGCTTGGCAGTATGAACGCTATATGTTTCATGGACTGATGTGTACATCATCCAGTTACTATTCATTTATGTACTTAAAGGGGTTGTCTCACTACAAGGATTGCTGCTTTTTATGTTAAAGATCTTGCAAAAACAAGTCACTTTGTAATATATGTCCATTAACAGTGTCCTACCTATTCCTAGATATCCCCTCTTGTATGAGCTGCATCAGCTCCTCGAGTCACTATAGCTACAGACCTGTTTGATCTATCCTGATAGGCTGCCAGCACTGGTTGCTATAGTACAGACTGTTTGATCTCTCCTGATAGGCTGCCAGCACTGGTTGCTATAGCTACAGACCTGGCATCTGCTGCAGCCTAGTGGGAGCCAGTAAACACCAAGTGAAATCAAGTAAACAGGACTGAGGTAAGATGAATCAATGTAGTGAGACAACCCCTTTAACTAGTCGATCAGTGTGCACTGCCAATCTACTGAGACTGCATGTGCAAAGGTTTCAGACCCTTACGATGCCCTTAGAAATGTGCCAGCTTCATATCAGTGGTGCCAGCCTTATTAGTGCCTATGTAAATGTCTCAGCCATATCTGACAGTAGACTATACAATGTGAGATCCAACATTTCTTCTTCTTCATCCAACATTTGCTATCGGGGAAGAGTCATAGGACCCTTAAGGTGGCTTTACTAATGATTGCAGGATTGTCCATTGATCTAAAGCACATGTGTCAGACTCAAGGCTCATGAGCCAAATCTGTCCCCTTTTTGTCATTTTTTGTGGCTTAGACACAGTGAGCAATGGCTCTCCCCAGAGGATGCACCCACTGCTTGTCAGAGGCAGCAGCACAAGGAGCATTGGCCATCTCATATTCGGCGTCCTGGCGTGCACCTCTTCACTGCTCTGTTAAGCAACTCACAGAAGATGGCACAGCTCTGATGGCAGTACCCAGGCACCCTATGCACCTTCCAGTGACCTTTTGAGGGCAACCATAATGCTGATGTGGACCTCAGTGAAAATGAGTTTGACACCCCTGATCTAAGGTGCATGGGGGCCGCCCAAATCTGACTTTGCTGACAGGGAAGGAAGCTTGTGGCATGTTTGCATTTTATTGAGAAAATATTTCTGATCCCTTATACATGTTTATCCAGTGTATGACAAATCCACATTGGTCTGATGTGGGAAAGCCCGACTCCTGGACAGCTTTGATTATGCCCCGTTAGGTCCGTTTTTTTGCTTACCCTGAAGTTGAGCAGCAACAAAAGTGCCAAATCATCATTTATCTCCCTTCCAGGAAAACTAACTCTGCTATTTTTTCTTACTTTAGAACACAAGATACTGACCCAGATAATAACAATATTAAGTTCTATTCCTATAAATTCTAATGACTTTCTTTGATATTATGATAGGACATATACATAAGACAAGCGTTGGTCAAACTGGCAATTTTGGCACAACCCGCCAACCATCTGCTGTGCATATGGTGCAGTGTGCAGCACAGTGACTCTGTGGTTAGCATGGTGCAGCAGGGTGGCTCAGTGTTTAGCATGGTGCAGCACGGTGGCTCAATGGTTAGCATAGTGCAGCATGGTGGCTCAGTAATTCGCATGGTGGAGCATAGTGGCTCAGTGGTTTGCATGGTGCAGCACAGTGACTCAATGGTTAGCATGGTGCAGCACGGTGGCTCAGTGGTTAGCATGTTGCAGCACGGTGGCTCAGTGGGTCACATGGTGCAGCACAGTGGCTCAGTGGTTAGCATGGTGCAGCAGGGTGGCTCAATGGTTTGCATGGTGCAGCAGGGTGGCTCAGTGGTTAGCATGGTACAGCAGGGTGGCTCAGTGGTTAGCATGGTACAGCAGGGTGGCTCAGTGGTTAGCTCGGTGCAGCACGGTAGCTTAGTGGTTATCATGGTGCAGCACGGTGGTTTAGTAGTTAGCATGGTACAGCAGGATGGCTCAGTGGTCATCATGGTACAGCACAGTGGCTCAGTAGTTAGCATGGTACAGCAGGATGGCTCAGTGGTTAGCATGGTACAACAGGGTGGCTTAGTGGTTAGCTCGGTGCAGCACGGTGGTTCAGTGGTTATCATGGTACACCACAGTGGTTTAGTGGTCATCATGGTACAGCACAGTGGCTCAGTGGTTAGCATGGTATAGCAGAGTGGCTCAGTAGTTCGCTTGGTGCAGCACGTTGGCTCAGTGGTTAGCTTGGTGCAGCACAGTGGCTCAGTGGTTAGCTTGGTGCAGCACAGTGGCTCAGTGGTTCGCTTGGTGCAGCACGTTGGCTCAGTGGTTAGCTTGGTGCAGCACAGTGGCTCAGTGGTTAGCTTGGTGCAGCACACTTGCTCAGTGGTTAGCTTGGTGCATCAGATTAGCTCAGTGGTTAGCATGGTGCATCAGATTAGCTCAGTGGTTAGCATAGTGCAGCACAGTGGCTCAGTGGTTAGCATGGTGCAGCACAGTGGCTCAGTGGTTAGCATGGTGCAGCACGGTGGTTAACTTAATGGTTAATACTATTGCCTTGCAGCGCTGGAACCTTGATTAAAATCCCCTCAAGGACATCATCTGCAAGGAGTTTGTATATTTTCCCGTGTTTATCCGGGTACTCTGAATTCTTCCAAAAACATACTGATAGGTTAATCTGGAACTTAGACTGTGAGCCCCTATGGGACAGTGACCAATGTGAATGATGATAACCTCTGTAGAGCGCTGTGGAATATAATAGTGCCATATATATGAATACATAAGAAGGATTGAGTATATTGGATTTCAACATGACCAGGGAAGATAAGCAGCTGCTGGGGGTGCCTGGTAGAGGCTTATTTCCCTCTTCCTATACAAAGCACATCAGTGCAAGTCTTTGGGGGGGGGACGGGCATAGGTGTATGGGCATTTTTAGGGTAGTAAGATCTGAACCGTTACCTAATGACTTAAATCTGTTGACTATTGTACCAACATGCAAACCTATTTAACCCTCAGCACGAACAATATCGGATTCACTCCGGTTGTATTTCTGCAGCTGTCACGTTCCCTCTGCAAAGACAGTTAGTGAACCTCTATTAGCTCCAGAGGGGTGGGAAGAGGGACAAGGGTCCATCAGACACTGGATTCTTTTTTTTTTTAAGACAAAAGACCCCCTGCCGTGCGCTTTTATCCACATGGGATCAAAGGGCCGATCTGCATATGAAAGGCTTAGGGCATTATGCAACTTAAATTAGCCAATCGCCACCCCGCCAGCTCTGGGACCCTCACAACAAAAACACTCACATCTGTTCAATCAATTGCCCCTATCTTCTCTGTTTGTCTATTCTTAATTTTGCTTGTCAAGTCAATCAGTTTATTAGATTATGCTTCAGAAAACCAGGCCCTCAGCTTTCACAAAAGAGAAATCCAATAAAACATTTGCGGAGTCCGTCGCCGCCTTATGGATATTATTTAGCAGCAGACGTTGCTGCGATCCCAGGCAATACGTGCAAAGCTCTGCTCCGTGTGAATGTGATATTGTCACTTTTTACACAATATTTCTTGAAATGTATTTTTGTAATAAAATGCCACATAAATAACCGCGAGCGATCCAGCAGGTAAACTGCACAGGGGTCCCTGAGGTTTAAATGACTTCAGCAAACGCTCCCCATACAATGTCCCGGACCAATGATCAAGAACGTTTTACTTGTAAAACCATGTATTAGTGAAGTGCGTGCAGTGATTGGAAGCTTGAAGCTGTAGAACCACCCACAGCCTGAACAGGAAGGTTGAGACTGAAGCTGTAGAACCACCCACTGCCTGAACAGGAAGGTTGAGACTGAAGCTGTAGAACCACCCAGAGCCTGAACAGCAAGGTTGAGACTGAACCTGTAGAATCGCCCACAGACTGAACAGGAAGTGGGAGTCTAAGCTGTAGAATCAATCACAGCCTGAACAGGAAGTGGGAGCCTGAAGCTGTAGAACTGCCCACAGCCTGAACAGGAAGTGGGAGCCTGAAGCTGTAGACACCCCCACAGCCTGAACAGGAAGTGAAAACCTGAAGCTGTAGAAGCTCCCACAGCCCGAACAGGAAGTGACAGCCTGAAGCTGTAGATCCTCCCCCCGACTGTACAGGAAGTGTGAGCCTGAATCTGTAGACACCCCGACATCGCGAACAGGCAGTGAAACCCTGAAGCTGTAGACACCCCCATAGCCTGAACAGGAAGTGAAAACCTGAAGCTGTAGAACCATCTAAAGCCTGAACAGGAAGTGAGAGCCTGAAGCTGTAAAACTCCCTACAGTCTTCACAGGAAGTGAGAGTCTGAAGCTGTAGAATCACCCAAGCCTGAAGAGGAAGTGAGAGTCTGAAGCTGTAGATACCCCCACAGCTTGAACAGGAGGTGAAAACCTGAAACTGTAGAACCTCCCACAGCCTGAACAGGAAGTGGGAACCTAAAGCTGTAGAACCTCCCACAGCCTGAACAGGGAGTGGGAACCTGAAGCTGTAGAACCTCCCACAGCCTGAACAGGGAGCGGATACCTAAAGCTGTAGAACCTCCCACAGCCTGAACAGGAAGTGGGAACCTAAAGCTGTAGAATCACCCACAGTCTGATCAGAAAGTGGGAGCCTAAAACTGTAGAACCACCCACAGCCTGATCAGGAAGTGTAAGTCTAAAGCTTGCTGTGAAGAGCAAGCTCTGTGAAACAGCTTGATGAGAAAACCTCTTTAAGGTCGTTTTATGTTCATACGTTCGCATTGTCCATGTGAGCACACATTTCTTATCAGCAAAACATATACTAATCCACGTCTTGACTCTTCAGATTAAAGTGTCGTCATACATTATGTTTTCTCTTCCATTATTTTGCAGGTAATATTTGCCTTAAACCAGACTCTCTTGCAGCAGGAGAGCCTCCGGGCGGGAAGTCTCCAGGCTCCGTACACGACCGACGATCTCATCAAACATTACAACTGTGGAGACCTGAACTCTATAATATTCAACCATGACTCATCACAAGTACGTTCTCCGCGGCCTCGGAACAACATTGCTTTGTATTAAATTGTATTGTTCAAGTATAAATCAGGGAAAATTTGCCCCCAGAGGTTTTGGCTCCTTGTATGTGACTTCTAAAGCTTTCACAGCGTTGAGCTCTCGGTGCAACATTGTTACCTCCAGATCGACTGCTGTAAACATTAAACACATATTTCAGTAAGGGGTTAGATATAATTAGGGGCACTTACCTCCAGGAGAGACAAAGGCATCAGGTTCTCGAGAACTCATCGGCACTTCTAAACATGTTACACATTCAGAAGCTGGCATCGGTGGGAGGCAATTCAAATTGATGTCACAACTGGTGTTGATGGAACTGTTCTAGTAGAACTTCTCGAATTTTTGGAAATCGAACCAAATATTTTACTGTTCTTTCGAGTAATGTTCTATTTTGACGCGCCATTTTCAGTTTTGTTTTCAGCTGCTTTCTGCACTTTTGGCGGCCATCCAATCACCTTTCTGCACTTTTGGCGCCATCCAATCACCTTTCTGCACTTTTGGCTCCATCCAATCACCTTTCTGCACTTTTGGCGGCCATCCAATCACTTTCCTGCACTTTTGTCCCCATCCAATTTACTTTTTTGCACTTTTGGCGCCATCCAATCACCTTTCTGACTTTTTGGCGCCATCCAATCACCTTTCTTTAACTTTTGTGCGCCATCCAATCACCCCCGGGGGCCTCCTCACCCTTTTTTCCGGCCATCAATCACCTTTTCTGCACTTTGGCGCCATCCAATCCCTTTCTGTCTTTTGGCGCCATCCAATCACTTTTCTGCACTTTTGGCCGCCATCCAATGACCTTTCTGCTCTTTTGGCGCCATCCAATGACCTTTCCCGCACTTTTGGGCGGCCATCCAAATGACCTTTTCTGCACTTTTTTGGCGGCCATCCAATGACCTTTCTGCACTTTTTGGCGTCCCCAATCCCCTTTCTGCACTTTTGGCGGCCATTCCAATCACCTTTCTGTACTTTTGGCGGCCATCCAATCACCTTTCTGTACTTTTGGCGGCCATCTAATCACCTTTCTGCACTTTCGGCTCCATCCAATCATCTTTCTGCACTTTTGGCGGCCATCCAATCACCTTTCTGTACTTTGGGCGGCCATCCAATCACCTTTCTGCACTTTTGGCGGCCATCCAATCACCTTTCCTGCTTTAGGGCCAAACCAATCAATCAGAGCACAGGAAGTGTCAAAAACCATCTCGTTGTGGTGTAGGGCCTCCATTCCTCTAAATCACATGACCCTGTTATATATTTCACTGTATTGCCCTTGTACGCCATTTTCAGGGTCAAACTCAGACTGCTTCTTATTGTAGTATAATGTTGTACCGTATTAGCCTAGAAAGTATATTGAGTGAAGAAATCAGGCGATACCTTTTAGAGGCTAACTGAATTATTGATGGGATAACACTTCTGAAGAAGGAGCGCTCACACGCTTCGAAAGGACCTCCCCCATCAAAATATCTCAGTTAGCCTCTAAAAGGTATCTATAAGCAAAAGCAGTAAAGAAAAAGCTCACTTACACGAGCTATGTCCGGAGAACGTCCTAGGAGTCCACGCTGCTGTGTAGCCGCTTCAGGCTAACCGCCGGCCAGGTGGAAATGAACACAAAGCAGACGGATATCCGGGTATCACTCGCAAACGTTTGGTACCACTGCAATATCCAGGAGCCGGTAGCGGTAAAAACAGTAATTTATTTCAATCAAAAAGTAAAATGCACACTGGCAACAAACACCCACATATGGAGCATGGAGCTAAAAGGTATCGCCTGATTTCTTCACTCTTCTGCTCTTAGTTAGTTAGATAGCAGTTTCCTTTCCATAGACAGCAATAGTTAGGGAGTTTGGTATTGCTGGCTGCATCTTTCCCATACCCAGAAGCTGTTATTTGGTGACATTTACAGGTTCACATAACGCCTAACTCTCATATACATGGATACATATCACACAGAGTGCTTGGATTTCCTAAATCATATTCAGTGCCCAAAAGGTCTGTTTTTGCAGTTTTGGGGGTTCAGTAATTGTATAACAAACCGTCTCCAAACCTCCTATGTGTCAAAGGGGCTTTTGGGCTCCTGCTTGCAAGCTGTTCTCATCTTTTCAGTTAGCCATTGAAAGGAATGAAGTATTTTAACTTCTCAAATTTTCTTCACTAAGTTGTTCCACGTATCCAGTTTACTGTTATGGATGGTAATTCCAGCTTCTCCTCACCTGTATAGCTATAAAAATTAACCAGAACATCTTCTCCCATAGACTTTAATGAGGTTCGACGTTCAAGTTTGAATGGAACTTCGAACCGAACTCACAAAGTTCGAGGTTCTAATCGAACTAGAACTTTTTACTGTTCTCTCAACACTAGTCACAAGATATCTGACCGCAAAAACAAACTTGCATACCCCAGAACGATTCATTTTCAATGCAATTGAAAGATCACTATATTCAGAAGAGCTTTCCAGAGTTTAACATCTGGAGGTTATTTAGCACTGTGTGCGTGTGACCAGTATAACTTATACAGAAACCTAGTGGAAACCCACAAGGCTGATGTTAAGGGGGTCTTCCTTGTGCCGTTACATCAGTTTTGACCCATTAAGGCCTGGACTCCACAAAAAGGTGTCCTGTGGTATCTGACACCAAGGGCGACATGTATGAATCTCGCCGAGTCGGAGCGCACGTTTCCGCCAGTTTTCTGGCGAAATTTGCGCCTCATGTATGTTGGCGCCGAGGTGCGCTCAAACATGCGGTATAAAGTCCGCCGCGCCTCGCCAGTGTGTGGGACGCAGTGCGGGACTGCGCCGAACATGTATTCCGACTCGAGAAAGGCTGTAAACAGCGAGACATCATTAAACAGGTCCGTGCGGCATGGAGTATGAATAAAAAAAAAATCGCCTTTATTAGGTGTAAAACATTATCAGAAAAAGAGCGCAAACCTTCTAAAAAAATATCTAAATAAAATCACTTTCCAAAAATCAAGAACGGCGCAACATCAGGAATTAGGATATTGGAATTTGCCGGGAAATACAATAATTCAAATTCTGTAAGCTCTTCTCATTGGTCGGCAGAAACCAGCCAATCAGAATAGGAGCGACAGCGACCTATTAAAACCTATGGAGAAGTATGGACCAATCAAATTCAAAGGCGGACAGTTCAAAATACAGTAAAAAAGGTAGAAAAGAGCTGATTGGTTGAGCCCAGGCGGCAGATATGAATCCACCAATCATATGTAATGCATCTATTTTGAGTGGAGTAAGAAGGGCGCGATAGAAGGGCGCCCTAAAAGTTATTACTGTCTATGGGAAATATTCTAGTACTGTGATTGGTTGAGGGGAAAAAGGGCTCGTCCTGCTTAGCCAATCAGCGGGTGAGCTACCTTCTCATAGAGTTCTATGGGGAAAAGAAATACAGAGCGAGCTCTATTTGTGATTGGCTCAGTTAAAAGAGGCGCGGTTATTTGGACCAATGGGAGAGCGGGGCGACGCTCTTATGGGTTTTCTAATGCAATCTGTTATAAAACTGTACGTGCCCGAAATAAAATGATAAGACTACAGAAGTTGTACCAATCTGTATATAAAATGAACAATAATATGGGGGTAATGAAAAAAAAATATTAATTCGATAAATTCATTTTTATTTCTTTATTTTCGTTAGCCAATGATCAATAGTATGGGTGCAACGAAAATAAAGAAATAAAAATGGATTTAGTGAATTAATATTTTTTTTTCGTTACCCCCATATTTGATTTCGGCCATGTACAGTTTTATTATAGACTGCATTAGAAAACGCTCTCCTATTGGTCCAAATAACCGCGCCTCTTTTAACTTAGCCAATCACAAACAGAGCTCGCCTTGCATTTCTTTTCCCCATAGAACTCTATGAGATAAGTAGCTCACCCGCTGATTGGCTAAGCAGGACGAGCCCCTCTTCCCCTCCAACCAATCACAGTACTAGAATATTTCCCATAGACAGTAATAACTTTTAGGGCGCCCTTCTATCGCGCCCTTCTTTCTCCACTCAAAATAGACGCACTACATATGATTGGTGGATTCATATCTGCCGCCTGGGCTCAACCAATCAGCTCTTTTCTGCCTTTTTTACTGTATTTTGAACTGTCCCGCCTTTTCATTTGATTGGTCCATACTTCTCCATAGGTTATAATGGGTCCCTGTCGCTACTATTCTGATTGGCTGGTTTATGCCGACCAATGAGAAGAGCTTAAAGAATTAGAATTACTGTATTTCCCGGCAATTCTCTATATCGCAGTTCCTGATGTAGCGCCGGTCTCGGCGACAAACGCGTTGTTAGGGATTTGATTGATTTATGTTTATAGAAGGTTTCAGCTCTTTTTCAGATATTTTAACCTAATAAAAACGATTTTTTTGGAATCGTACTCCACGGCGCTGAGAGGCGAGATTTCTGTTGCGATCTTCTATATGTTTCCTCTCATGTTCCGTTCTCGCTTCACTTCGCCTCCGCCGGATCATTTAGACCAGAATCAACCAGGTCTGCCTGTCGGAGCTGGCGAGCGCTGCAATGCGCTGCACTTTGCCGACCCGCGATCGTACATGCCTCGTAGTATTCGAATGAGCCGCGTCCCGCCCCAGAACGCCCACACCGCGCCCATTATACGCCCCTTCATGTGAGGCGCATCTGAAAATGGCGAAGGCTGCGCCTAACATCGCATTCCTGCGCCCGACAGGGGATTCGGGCCGGTGAGGCGAAGTATACGCCAGAAAACAGGAGCAACTCCCGATCATACATGTCGCCCCAAGATGCTATCAGCAGATCCAACAGATGCTCAATCAGATTACGATCTCAGGAATTTGAAGACCAAGTCAATGCCTTGAACTTCTTGTCCTGTTCGTCATTCCTGGACAATTTTTGGGGTCATTATCCTGCTGAAAGAGGCCACTGCTATTAGAGAATCCTGCTTCAATTCAGAGTTAGACTTAGTCAGTACAAAGTTAGGTAAATGGTATGTGTCACAGTAACATCCACATGATGCAAGGCCACCAAGCAATAAATGGCCCATCACACTGCTCCCGCCATCTTGTCTTCTTCCCATGGTGCATCCTGATACCATGTCTTCTCCAGGTAAGTGATGCACATACACTCGAACGTCCACATGACGCCAGAATCCCCCCAGCAAACACTGCCCATCATACTGCCCCCAACATCTTGTCTTCTTCCCATAGTGCATCCTGGTACCATGTCTTCTACAGGTAAGTGATGCACATGCACCTGACCATCCAAATGATGCCAGGATCCCTCCAGCAAACATTGCCCATCACCCTGCCTCCGCCATCTTGTCTTCTTCTTATAGTGCATCCTGGTACCATCTCTTCCCCAGGCTAGTGACACACACACACCTGGGAGTCCACATGACCCCCAAGAAGGATATTGCTCCTCACACCCCCCTTGCCATCTTGTCTTCTTGACATAGTGTGTCCTGGTGCCATCACTTCTCCAGGTGAGTGATGCATACACACCCAAATGGCCACATAATGCCGGGACCCCCCAGCAGAACATTGCCTATCACACTGTCTCCGCCATCTTGTCCTCTCCGCCTAGTGTGTCCTGCTGCCATCTCTTCCACAGGTAAGTGTCATATATGCAAGCAGCCCACCACCTGAAGGAACAGATAATTCATCAGATCAGGCCACCTTCTTCTATTGCTACACAGTTCAGTTTTGATGCTCATATGCCCATTGTAGACACTTTCGATAGTGGACAGAGGTCAACATGGGTACTCTGACCAGTCTGTGACCAGGCAGACATGCACATTGCTAACTGTGATGCCTTGTGTGTCCTGACACCTTTCTATCATAGCCAGGATGTTTTTTTGTCAGTTAATGACATTACAGTAGCTCTTCAGTGGTTCTATACCAGATGGCCTCCCATACACAACAATAACCCTGTCCCTGGTTGTACACCCTTGGATCAGTTTTGGTAGGAACTGACCACTACATACTAGGAAGACCCCTCCATGTCTGCTGGTTTTTTTAAAAAAAAAAAAATAAAAAAAAAAATAAAAATTATTTTTTTATTTCAAAGTATAACAATTTGAAACCTGCTGTGTTTGAAGGTTTATGCCTTGACCCATTCATTTAGATATCATAATTTGGCCCTTGTCAGTGTCAATCAGATCCTTACTTTTCCCCAGTTTTCCAGCTTTCAACACATCAACTTTATTAACTGACTGGTCACTTGCTGCCAAGCTTGAACTGGCCCACAAGGGAGCAGGGGAGACACTTGTGGGCACTGAGAATAATAAGCCTGGAGCTGCTTTTCAGAGAGAAAGGCAGGGAAAGAGAGGCAGAAAGGTGTGTGCAGTATATGAAGCCATCTAAAATAGCAGTAGGATAAGCCCCCAAGAATTAACTCCATTGGTGGGTCACAAAAATCAACTCCCCTCCTGGGTCCCAAGATTCAATTATGCTGGAGAGCCCAGAGGATTAACTTCACTATTGGGCCCCAAGATTCATTTCCACCGATGAACCCCCAAGAACCAACTTTACTAGTGGTCTCCAAGAATCAAATCCACTTTTGGGCACTAAGAATCAGCTTCACTAGTGGACCCCAATAATCATTTCCATTAGTGATCTCCAATAATCAACTCCACTGGTGGGCCCCAAGAATAATTTCCACTGGTGATCTCCAAGAATCAACTCCACTAGTGGCACCAAGAATCATGTCCACTGGTGGGTCCCAAGAATCTATTTCACTGGTGGGCCCCAAATATCAACTCCACTGGTGGGTCCCACGACTCAACTCCCCTGGTGGGTCCCAAGAATCAACTCCACTCGTGGGCCCCAAGAATCAATTCCACTGGTGGGCTCCAAGTATCTATTTCACTGGTGGGCCCCAAGTATCAACTCCACTGGTGGGCCCCAAGAATCAACTCCACTCGTGGGCCCCAGGAATCATGTCCACTTGTAGGCCTCAAGAATCATGTCCACTGGTGGTCTACATGAATCAACTCCACTGGTAGGCCCCAAGAATCATGTCCACTGGTGGTCTCCATGAATCAACTCCACTTGGGGGCCCCAAGAATCAACTCCACTGGTAGGTCCCAAGAATCAACTCCACTCGTGGGCCCCAAGAATCAATTCCACTGGTGGGCTCCAAGAATCTATTTCACTGGTGGGCCCCAAGTATCAACTCCACTGGTGGGCCCCAAGAATCAACTCCACTGGTGGGCCCCAGGAATCATGTCCACTTGTAGGCCCCAAGAATCATGTCCACTGGTGGTCTCCATGAATCAACACACTGGTAGGCCCCAAGAATCATGTCCACTGGTGGTCTCCATGTCTCAACTCCACTGGTGGGCCCCATTAATCTATTCCACTGGTGGGCCCCAAGAATCACCTCCACTGGTGGGTCCCAAGAATCAATTCCACTCGTGGGCCCCAAGAATCAATTCCACTGGTGGGCCCCAAGAATCTATTTCACTGGTGGGCCCCAAGTATCAACTCCACTGGTGGGCCCCAAGTATCAACTCCACTCGTGGGCCCCAGGAATCATGTCCACTTGTAGGCCACAATAATCATGTCCACTGGTGGTCTACATGAATCAACTCCACTGGTGGGCCCCAAGAATCATGTCCACTGGTAGGCCCCAAGAATCATGTCCACTGTTAGGCCCCAAGAATCTTGTCCACTGGTGGGCTCCAAGAATCATGTCCACTGGTAGGCCCCAAGAATCATGTCCACTGGTGGTCTCCATGAATCAACTCCACTGGTAGGCCCCAAGAATCATGTCCACTGGTGGTCTCCATGAATCAACTACACTGGTAGGCCCCAAGAATATATTTCACTGGTGGGCCCCCAGAATCAACTCCACTGGTTGGGCCCAAGAATAAATTCCAATCGTGGTCCCCAAGAATCAATTCCACTGGTGGGCCCCAAGAATCTATTTCACTGGTGGGCCACAAGTATCAACTCCACTGGTGGGTCCCAAGAATCAACTCCACTCGTGGGCCCCAAGAATCAACTCCACTCGTGGGCCCCAAGAATCAATTCCACTGGTGAGCCCCAAGAATCATGTCCACTGGTGGTCTCCATGAATCAACTCCACTGGTAGGCCCCAAGAATCATGTCCACTGGTGGTCTCCATGAATCAACTCCACTGGTGGGCCCCAAGAATCTATTTCACTGGTGGGCCCCAAGAATCAAATCCATTGGTGGGCCCCAAGAATCAACTCCACTGGTGGGACCCAGGAATTATCACCACTGGTAGCCTCAAGAATCAACTCCACTGAGGGGCCTCAAGAATCAACTCCACTGAGGGGCCTCAAGAATCAACTCCACTGAGGGGCCTCAAGAATCAACTCCACTGGTGGGTCAAAGTCGTCCCAGTCCGACACTGCTTGCTGTCTAATCTGTTACTTAAACCTTTAGGAGCCATCTGTAGATAGGGATATTTTGATTGCCTACTGCTTACCTGACAGCCAATTACCCACAGGATGTTTTATGAAGGCCTATGTCTGTCTGTCGATATTCAATGGCAATGGCAGGGAATTTTTATTTTCTTAAGCCCTGATAATAAACTGGATACTTTAAAATATTATTGCAATAAATGACCTATTGTTTAACATGCTTTTATACTGAATGCATTAATAAGAATTTTTGGTTAAATTTTTTATATCACTATCAATATTTTTTTTTTTTAATCCTGAAACCCTGCAGTTTTCACTTTGGCCACTAGGCCTAGTAATAGTCATACACTTCCTCTTTCTGTAGAGAAAACTTTTCAGCAGTCTCCTCATTCTCAGCACAGGCAGGATTACACTGAGAGGGGTGACAACAATGTGTATAGATACCACAGGATCCACCAGTCACATTAGGGGATGTCACAGCTCCTCCTCTTCTCCTCCCTGCACACTGACTCCTTCCCAGGTCACAGAGCATGCCCACAACCCTCTCCTATAGAAGTCAACGGGTCTACTGCTGTTCACAGGCTCCCATGTCACAGGCTGCTGTAAAGCATCTCTTTAAATGCTGTTAGAAGCAGCTCAAGCAAGATGGCTGCCCCCATAATCCTATATTAAAAATATAGGTGATAGATTCCCTTTAATTGTTTATCTGGAGTCACAGACAAAATGGGTTGGGACTAATGAATTACTGCCAGTAAACTCAGCTGAGGTGCTCCTTCAATCTGCTCCCTATCTACAAGTCCCTACAGTTATGTTTTCTATTTTAGGTGCCTAATTTCATAAATGCCACCCTGCCGCCACATGAACTGATAACTGCACAAGAGATCGATAACTATTTCCGACAAGAGCTCATCTACAAAAGAAACGAACGCATGGGGAAGAGAGTGAAGGACCTGTTGGAAGAGTTTCCAGAAAAGAGCTTCTTCTTTGCCTTTGGTGCAGGTAAGGGTAGTACCGGGGTTACATCTAAGGAGTCTGTTAGCTCAAAGATTCGGACTAGAAGGTGCTAGTGTCAGAGACAGCGCCAAAAACCCACACGGGAACTCAAGGAAGAGTGTAGGACAACAAGGTACTAAATCACATATGCATGAGCTATGATCCTGAGGAACAGGTGAGCTTCCACGGGGACATGTCAAAAAGATCCCAAAGGGCTGTGGCTTCTTTCAGCAGAATAATGCCCCCTGGGGCCACACTGCAAAAATTGTCCAGGAATGAGGAACATAACAAAAAGGTCAAGGTGGTGATTTGACCTCCAAATTCTTCAGATCTCGATTCAGTCGAGCAAGTGGGACATGCTGAGAAACAAGTCCAATCCATGGAAGCCGCACCAAGCAACTTGCAGGATCTGCTGCTAATGTCTTGGTGTAGATACCATAGGATCCTACAGAGATCGTGTGGAGTGGGTCAGAGCTGTTTCGGCAGCTTGAGGCTTGGACTCCACAAGACCTATGTTCCTGTGGTATCTTCACCAAAACATTAGCAGCAGATACTTTAACGTCTTGATGCAGTTACCACAGGAACGTTGTGGAGAGGGTCAGAGCTGTTTTGGCAGCTCAAGGCTTGGACTCCACAAGATCTATGAAGGTTCCCGTGGTATCTTCACCAAAACATTAGCAGCAGATACTTTAATGCACAGATGTCAAACTCAAGGTCTGAGGGCCAAATCTGGCCCACCACGCTCTTTTATATGGCTTCCAAGAGCCTAGACACAGCTGGTGTGCAACTCCAACTGGTGTGCTGACAGCCCTACCAACGCACCTAACCACCCTCCAATGGGCCTATAAGGGCAACCACAATTACTTGTGGACCATAGTGAGAATGAGTTTGACACCCCTTCGTAATGTCTTGATGCAGTTACCACAGGAACGTTGTGGAGAGGGTCAGAGTTGTTTTGGCAGCTTGAGGCCAGGACTCTACAAGACCGCTTAAGGTGTCCTGTGGCATCTGCACCAATATGTTAAAGAGTCTGTTGCTCACAACTTGATGTGGATACTGCTGGACCCCTGTGGTATGTGCACCAAGATGTTGGCATCAGGTGCTTAAGTCCTGTATGTGAGGTGCGGCCTTCAAGGATAGTTTTTTTGGTTAATGCATTGCTTCCTAGCTTGCAGTTTAAGCAATTTACACACCTAGACAGACTGGAGAGTTTGTGTGATGTCAGGGAATCTGTATCAGGTTACAGTCTATTTTATGCAAAAACATCTGGAAAGGATAATCCTATTACCCCTTCGTTTACTCACACAAATTCCATCTGGATTACAGAGCATCATATATTGCCCAGATAGAAGGAAGTGAATGTCCTGCGGCGGCCTGATTGTCTTGTGGTTGATAAGATACCATACACACTGCTGCTCACTTCACACAGAGCTGTTTTTGTGGCTTCTTTTCTTTTGGTTTGTATAATAAGCCGTGGATTTTGGGCTGGACAATTTTTAACTCACAATTTTTTGGACCTATTTTCTTAATCCTATAAAAAAGCCTGTGGGAAACTGCCAGAAGAGAATGCCGTATCCAGAGCGCGCTGCACTTTCAAGTTTGTAGTGCGGCTTTTATCACATTTTTGCCATTCAGCAAACGTCTGGTCGCAGCTAGATAGAAGGAAAATGTTCATTGGCAATGTTTTGGCTCAATGAACTCATTTTTGAGTGCTGTGAATTTTCTTACTATCTATCTATCTCTCTCATATCTATCTATCTATCTATCTATCTATCTATCTATCTATCTATCTCATATCTATCTATCTATCTCATATCTATCTATCTATCTCATATCTATCTATCTATCTCATATCTATCTATTCCATATCTATCTATCTCATATCTATCTCATATCTATCTATCTATCTCATATCTATCTATCTCATACATATCTATCTATCTATCTATCTATCTCATATCTATCTATCCCATATCTATCTATCTATCTATCTATCCCATATCTATCTATCTCATATCTATCTAACTCATATCTATCTATCTATCTATCTATCTATCCCATATCTATCTATCCCATATCTATCTATCCATTTATCTATCCCATATCTATCTATCCATCTATCTATCTATTCCATATCTATCTCATATCTATCGATCTATCTCATATCTATCTATCCCATATCTATCTATCTCATATCTATCTATCTATCTATTCCATATCTATCTATCTATCCCATATCTATCTATCTATCTATCTATTTATCCCATATCTATCTATCCCATATCTATCTATCTATCCCATATCTATCTATCCATCTATCTATCTATCTATCTATCTATCTATCCCATATCTATCTCATATCTATCTATCTCATATCTATCTATCTATCTATCTATCTATCTATCTATCTATCTACCTCATATCTATCTACCTATCTCATATCTATCTACCTATCTATCTATCTATCTATCTATCCCATATCTATCTATCTATCTATCTCATATCTATCGATCTATCCCATATCTATCTATCTATCTATCTATCTATCTATCTATCTATTCCATATCTATCTATCTATCTATTCCATATCTATCTATCAATCTATATTTTGGGTCAATGAGCTCATTGAGCCAAAACGGTGCCACTGGACAAGTTCTTTTCATTATTTTTTTCCAATTTTGAGTGCTGCAAAGTGTCTTGCTATATACCTAGACCTGTGACGTTGGTTTTCATTATTGCTGTCAGATGCTGCTTTGTACATTGGATGTGCTGCCTCCCTTTCATATTTTTATAGATAGATAGATATGGGATAGATATATGGATATGGGATAGATAGATATGAGATAGATAGATAGATAGACACATAGATAGATATGGGATAGATAGATATGAGATAGATAGATAGATAGATAGATAGATAGATAGATAGATAGATAG
The DNA here is from genome assembly GCA_025379985.1 of Phyllomedusa bahiana. Lineage (NCBI taxonomy): Eukaryota > Metazoa > Chordata > Amphibia > Anura > Hylidae > Phyllomedusa > Phyllomedusa bahiana. The sequence continues at coordinate 81,655 of JAODAL010001172.1, read as the reverse complement.
ATATGGGATAGATAGATAGATAGATATGGATAGATATGGGATAGATATGAGATAGATATATGAATAGATAGATATAAGAGATAGAAGATAATATGGGAAATATAGATATGTATAGATAGATAGATATTTTGATAGATAGATAGATATGAGATAGATATGAGATAGATATGGGATAGATATGGGATAGATAGATAGATATGTGATAGATAGATAGATATATACATAGATATATATAAAAGAAAAGGAGAAACAAAGAGGCGCACAATAGTGAAATACGTTTTAGCAATAGGAATATATATATATTCAAATCTGCTCACCTCTATTAGTTGTGCTATAAGATCCGAGGCACAACTCTCGTAAAGGTATGGGGGCTCCAAATGGAGCTGACACGATACAGCAGCCTGGCGTCCCGGAATCCCACGTGGAAAGCCCTTTCGTGGTTAGTATATAGATACAGGAAAAATGAGGACCACGGCGCTCGTATGCAATGGGTGCCAAACGGTGGATAATGTTACATATTAAAATTTATTAAAAGGAGACATTAAAAGTCCATGTCATGAGACATTTGTATATGGAATAAATCCTTAAACCCAACGCGTTTCGCGTGGTAAATCCACGCTTCCTCAGGGGTACCTCCTACCCTTTGACAATGGCTGTGGACCACAACCTTTTAACAACAGGTTCCCTACTTGGTGTATCGGGTGTCTGCGGTGTAGCGTGCCGCAGAAAATTATTTCTACTTAAAGGGATTGTCCAATAAAATAAAATTCATTTGAAGTGAGACATAGATGGAAATTAGATAGATAGATAGGTAGGTAGGTAGACGGACGGACGGACAGATATGGGATAGGTAGGTAGATAGATTGAGATACAGAAATAGTTATGACAGTCTCAAATTTTTTGGGAATTAAATAACATAATAATTTTATAGACTGGATCGTTACCGGTGCAGCATGTGGATTTTTCATGATTTTTTTTTTCATCATCACAAAATAATTGTTGTTTTTTGGGGGTTTGTGTTTGTTTTTATTTATTTGCTTATTTATTTTACTTTTCGATTTGTTCAAACATTTTTATGTAAAATTACATTTTTGAGACCCATTATTTGGCCTCTGAATTCCATTACAATTATCTGCACCTCACAATCAAGTTGTAGAGGTATCGAAGGTGGACAGAGAGAGCCCCCTACCTGTGTGAACCACCTACAGGTCGTAGCTGACCCTGCACCCTCAAAGCCCTGTACATGTACGTGCAGCTGCTTCGGAGACTTACCAATTCCTTCTGGGTCTGGGAGAACTCCTCTTTTTGCAGGAGTTTCCTGAACAATCGGGCAAAGTTGGAAAAATGTAGGGGCCATGTCGCTCCGAAAAATTGTCGGCTTGGTAAGGAGATGCATAGAGCAGTGACAATGAGGCTAAGTCGACACGCAATTGTAAAATATTGGTCACATTCTGTAACAGACTCCGAATTTTACAACCGGTTTTAATTTTTTGGCACAAATGTCGCGGTCGGTTTTTGGATTCACCGGCCCATTGACACTGAACAGTACATTTTCTAGATTTTGACCTCAGTCGTCGGTTTTGACCTCAGAAAATCCGTATAGTGTAGACTAGCAGTCAGGTATTTCTATTGAGGTCTATGGAGATGGTTCACAGTCCGTTTTCAAACTGATTCCAAATCTGAAATCAGTCATAAAATCCGACTATAAGTCCTTGCCGTGTAGACGCGCCCTCACGATGCATCTTACCAGACTAAGCAACAGCAAGGGCTGAGCGTCTGCTTTCTTCTAGCCATTGATAAAGAGACTACATAAGACGTTCCATATCGTAGGGTAGCAGGTTCTCAGCAGCTGCTCGGTCATTCAAGTGACAGGTGGAGGAAAGAAAAACAGACTTAATATATTTTAAGGGAATGTTCCTAGACCTGCCTCAATTGAAACTACATGTGTGGCAGCTCCTGGAGGATTTGTGTGTGATTTTACCCATTGAACTCAATGGTGAAATAAATGCAAAATTCAAGCTTCAAGTTCAAACAATAACAAGATATACAACAAGATATAACTTAGATATTAACTAGATAGATATGAGATAGATAGATAAATAAATATAAAATAGATAGAGAGATATGAGAAAGATAAATACATATAAAATAGATAGATAGATAGATAGATAGATGGATAGATATGAGATAGATAGATAGATATGAGATAGATAGACAGATATGGGATAGATCGATAGATAGATAGATAGATATGAGATAGATAGATAGATATGAGATAGATAGATAGATAGATAGATAGATAGATAGATATAGATAATATGCATATAATCAATTAATTGATTGCTAGGATATGAGAGCTAGATATATTAGATAGATAGATAGATAGATGTGAGATAGATATGGGATAGATAGATAGATAGATAGATAGATATGAAATAGATAGATAGATATGAAATAGATAGATATGAGACAGACAGACAGATAGATATGAAATAGATAGATATGAGACAGATAGATATGAGAGATAGATAGATATATAGATGTGAGATAGATAGATATGAAAGTATTAGATAGATAGATAGATAGATAGATAGATAGATAGATATGAAATAGATAGATAGATATGAGATAGATATAGATAATATACATATAATCAATTAATTGATTGCTAGGATATGAGAGCTAGATAGATAGATAGATAGATAGATAGATAGATATGGGATAGATAGATAGATATGGATAGATAGATAGATGTGGGATAGATAGATAGATAGATAGATAGATAGATAGATAGATAGATAGATGTGGGATAGATAGATATTAGATTGATTGCTAGATAGATAAATATAGAAGATAATAATGTACATATATGACATAGATTATATAGAAGATAGATATTAGAGTGATTGATTGATTTCTAGATAGATATGAGAGAGATAGATAAAGAGACAGACAGACAGGCAGACAGACAGATAGATAGATAGATAGATAGATAGATAGATAGATAGATAGATATAACCCTTAAATTCAAACAACGACAAGATATTGGGAAAAAAACAGCAGAAAATTAAAACCCATGAGTCCAAGGACAGGAGTCTGATCAATAGATGACAGTACAATAAGCAGCAGGAATCTCAGCCTTGTAGATACCGAGCAGAGCGACTATTCAGCCTCTGAATTACTTCACTGCTTTTATTGTCACTGGAGAACTTGTCGTTCCAATGTGACAATGGCGACTCTGTATTCAAGGCGAACACAAGACGGAAGGAACCTTGGTGAAGGCTCGGATTAGTGTATCAGATATCAGAAGTATCCGTGACCTGCAGATCCGGAGCCGAGCTGATCCACATGGCAATGCTGAGCTGTCACAGCAAAGAGTCTGAGTGAGAAAAGTAGGAAACAACTTGTAAATATTTAGATTGGCGAGATTTGTGATAAAGATTTGTGGAAAAATCTGTAAGAGACATAAGGCCTGGTTCACATCTACACAATGGACACCAATGCCGCCTCATGGACTTCAATGACTACAACGGGGTCCGTCAGGTTTCCACCCCGGTGTCTGCTGTGTCATTGGAGAAATAGACCAGAATGCTGCACTAGTTTCTTCAATCATTCCTGAGGAAGCGTGCAACACAATTATGAAGAATGCCAAACTGCTGTAAATGCAATATTTGCTCTGCACTCACACGCATCTTCGTAAGGGCTTGTCCACACCTCCATGTTTCTCATCTGTATTAGCGCCGTTTTTTGTATTGAGGAAACATTGCCAAAAAAACAGAGCTTGTGCCAGTGGATCTGCATCAGCACCATTTTTAGCCCATAGAAGGGTTGATTTTGAAAATGCGACTTCAAGACCATTCTCACTAATGTCGGACTGAGGTGCATAGTGCCCACCAATGGAATTTCATTCTGAAGGTCCACTAGTGGAGTTGATTCTTGGACTCACCAGCTGAGTTGATTTGTGGGGCCCACCAGTGGAGTTGATTCTTGGGGCCCACCAGTAGAGTTAATTCTGGGGGCCCACCAATGGAATTTCATTCTGGGGGTCCACTAGTGGAGTTGATTCTGGGGGCCCACCAATGGAATTTCATTCTGTGGGCACACCAGTAGAGTTAATTCTGGGGGCCCACCAATGAAATTTCATTCTGGGGGCAAACCAGTGGAGTTGATTCTGGGAGCCCACCAATGGAATTTCATTCTGGGGGCCCACCAGTGGAGTTGATTCTGGGGGCTCACCAATGGAATTTCATTCTGGGGGCCCACCAGTGGAGTTGATTCTGGGGGCTCACCAATGGAATTTCATTCTGGGGGCCCACCAGTAGAGTTCATTCTGGGGGCCGACCAATGGAATTTCATTCTGGGGGTCTACCAGTGGAGATGATTCAGGGGGCCCACCAATGGAATTTCATTCTGGGGGGTCTACCAGTGGAGATGATTCAGGGGGCCCACCAATGGAATTTCATTCTGGGGGTCTACCAGTGGAGATGATTCAGGGGGCCCACCAATGGAATTTCATTCTGGGGGTCTACTAGTGAAGATGATTCTGGGGGCCCACCCTACAGCTTCTCTACATGCCGCTTACACTCTGCCTCTTGCTTTTTGCCTCTTTCTCTCTGTCTCTCACAAAGATGAATATATGCAGTTCAAAAGAACCTCCAGGTGTGCCATGCTCAGGGGTCCAGCGGGGGCTTCCCTTGTGGGCCAGCCGGAGCCTGATTCATACAACGTTATACAATATTTTGGTGGTATTTGTTGGCATAGTATTAGAAAAGATACCCCGAGGGATACCACGATGGAGCCACTGCTGCCCCATAGAGATTAATAGAGTAGACATAGTCCTATTTGGCCAGCTGTATGCGCTTTCTATGCAGGACACAAAAGTGTGTACTGCCAGCAAAGCAAACGTAGTCCACATAGGACTACATCTGCTCTATCAATCTCTTTAGTGCAGCAGTGGTTATGTCACAATATCTATCAAGGTAACTTTTTAATACAATATGCTGATAAATACTACAGACCATGGGTGTAAGAATAGTCAAAGTAACCATAGCAGTTGCTATGGGCCCCAAAGCTTGAAGGGACCCACTCAGGGGCAAGAATATTTCACCTTTTTGTAATGTTGCAGTTTGTGCTGTGATTAAGCATAATCGTTTTACTGCAATTTCAGTCATTCAAAGATCACTAACAAAAAATCATATCTTACTTCCATCAACAAAATCATATCACTGAAAAAAGAGTCTAAAATTTAAAGGGGTTTTTCCAAGAAGTGATTTCCTCACCTAACAGGCTGATACTCTGATCTAAAGTCTTGAGAAAAGGGGCGTTGTGTTTCTGTGTTTAAAAAAACAAGTACCTCCTCTGTGATGTCATCGCTCCACCTCCCATGCACGCTCCCAAGGCTGATACTAAGTCTCTGTAGTTGAGAAAACATGTTTGGATAAACCACAGAGTATAACTGTATTGTGCACAAGTTCTATGGGTTTTGATTCTACCTCTTATCTGCTCAGTATAGAAGATAAGTTCCAAGCAGGCAGTGTTCTTTTGTTCGTTCACAGACTGCTGCAGGGGGGAGGGGGGCTGAGCAGGGATCCAGGGAGCGTCTACATGTTTACTCAGATAATTACATTACAACCAGTGGATTTTCTATACAAAAGACACAGGTTCTTTTCTCCCACTCCCTTCAAAGCTCCTTCATGTGCCCTGCCATCAGATAATAAGTGCAAACAATGCAAGCATGGCCAGATCAGCTTCTGTCAGCTCCTGGTCCTAGCTAATGTAAACAGTCAGGAAACTAAGGGCATCTTAGTCAGACTGTAGTTCTCACAGGCCACACTTTTTATAATCACATATATTTAGAAAAGTGATTAAATACCCATTTTTGAGGATCCAACGTCAACATTAGATCGTGGCAAAACCCCTTTAAATTTTACTAGATAACCTTAAGAAAAAAACTGTTCAATAGTGATGCATAATTTTGATATGTACATTAACCACTATGTAGTCTGTGGGAAGTTTACGACAATCATTACAGGGCAAATAAAGACGTCAAGATTCTAGTAGAGATCTACGTGACCCAACAATTAGCACGTAGATCGAAATTTGTTCTCTGGTGAGTTCACCATTCCTGGCTATCAAAAAATAGGGTCCATTAGATTCCTAATATAACCTTGTTATGTCCTGCCTAGCCGACGGGATAGTCGCCCCGAAAAGGGCGCCCCCACCCTATGGAAGCTTTCCCTGTAAGGTCCTAATTAATAAAGTGCCAAATTGAAACAGCAAAAGGCAAAAAAGAAAAAAAAGATATAGTAAAAGCGGCAGGTCTCCCTGTCTATTTCCAATGTCCCCATATGTGAAAAAATTTTAAACCAGTGCTTCCAACCTTTTTTCCACCATGGACCAGTTTCATGCAAGACGATTTTTCCCCGGCCCAGTGGGAGTGAGGTTATGGGGCTGTGGTTACAAGGGGTTCGGCCAAAGAGCTGATTATATATGTATTTTATATACATATATTATGCTGACCCACAGAGCTGACAATCAGTCTGCAGTTGTATAATAATGATATAAGCCTTAGATTCTAGAAGGCCAGTAATGGTGCACTACAATCCCTCATGACTTTTATAGTCCCCTTATACCTGGGCACTGACTGATTAGACATCAGTCCACAACACATAAAAGTCCAAGGGAGGACATGATGATGATGACAGTAACCATAACAGCTGCTGTTTATTCCACCTCCTCCGTTTTCCCCTTTCTCCACCCCGGCAATATCCTCCCGCTGCCCCCTCTATTCCTCCTCCCCACTATTGCGCTCTGCCCCTCGGCCATCACCACAATGACACCAGACCGGAAGCATGATCGCTCTGTGACTGCTAGGAAGGAGACGCACATGCGCAGACCAAACTCACAACGAGGGCTTGTCGACCAGGAGTGGGTAGACTCGGGCGCCATGGGGCATGGCTTGGTTGATTTGGGAAGTGAAGTGAAGACCAGGGAGCAACTCGGTCCTCGCTTCACTCCACGACTCGGTCCCGGTCTATGAACCGGTGGTTGGGGCCCCTGTCTTGCTACAAAACAAAAAGGGAAAATACAAAAGTCCTAAAACTTAACTTTTACTGAATATTGCACGATACAAATCTGGGTAAGTAAAAATCCCAATAGTCACCAGATAAGTGTCAAAACAATTTGTCAAGAGGTGGGGCCGAATACCTTCACCCTAGAAGACCCTACAGGGAATACTGTATCGGCCCTCACCTATAAACAACAGGATAATTGCCCCGATAAGGGCGTCCTTGTCAGAAACCTAGCCCTATGAAAGAAATGCCCTAGAAGTCCGTATGGTCCTATACTGACATGTTTTGATCTACACAGGTTAAAATAAAAAAAAATAGATCTCATCAGGGGACAGGCTGGGGGTATGCAAGGACCAAGGGAAAAATTGTTGTACACAAAAGCACAACGGATATCATCAGGGACAACTGTAATGCAGAAGGCATGCAATAACTGTGCCATAAAGGGCACAAAGTGCCAAAAATAACCATGCCACAATGGCAAAAGGTACGAGAAAAAACAGTGACAACCTATGGGTATCTTCAGCACTCAAGACATATATAAGTGCACCCCAGGATTTGACACTATAGACACTATCCCACAGATAATTATTAACCTGGGAGCCATAGAATACCACAGGTATCCAGAAATGCACCTCACATAGAGGAGCTTACCTTAGTCAACGGTTTTCAGAAAATACTCCCATTGTCTGTGAGACCAAACGTCACTAAGCCTGGTGCGGCCACAATGGTGGGAACCCGAGAATACATAAAGACGCTTACTTGTCTGTAAGACTAAATGAAGCGGAGTCTGGTGCGACCCCTGTCTTAAACAGTTCCTCAGGGGGCTATATCAATAAATTTAGCATAAATGCCCACTACTAACATATAAAATGAATATACCAGGGGACTAGCAATGTGCCAAACCTATATGTACAGTGTATACATCCACAGGTCCTGGTGTTTTTAGCGCTATAGATAAGGAGATAAGGTATGGTTTGGGGGGTGAAAACCTCCTACAGATGTCCCTCGTTGCCAGAGAAGATAAAAATGTCCGACTGGTCACAGACTACATAGTGGCTATTGTATGTATCAAATTAAGTACACCCCAGTAAAATTGGAACATTACCGAACCATGACTGCGACCTGTGAATACACCTTCATTACAATGGATAAGAATTGGTTAATTGTGGCTGATCATCCAGCATGGACGTGCACAGCGCCCCCCCACACCTGTTCTTTCCATCTTACAGAAGGAGGATAAAACAGATGTATCCTTTCCACCATGTGGCAATCATTCACGCTACTCTTTTAATCTCCATGCAGGTCATTTCATGGGTAACAATACGGTCATTGATGTCTTGAAAGGATACGGCTATGATGTGAATCACACCCCGGCTGGAAAGTCAATCATGAGGTACGTTGTCACATTGTGCTGATACCGTATGTCAGCTAGAATACCAATGTGATAGGTGCAATGATCGTGTCAAGCAATATTTACTCTGTGGGGTGTTAATAAAGCAGCATTAGCAGCAATGGGTGGCTATTCTACCACCAGCACAATTTGAGGACAATTCGACGTAAACCGCGTTCACTACCTGCAGCCACCAACACTGGTGTAACCACAACCTTCGAGTAGCTATGTTCCTATCATGTCCCCCGAGGTGGCAGCAGGCTCAGACTGGCCCACAAGGATTAGGGGAAACCACCAAGGGCCAGAAGAGTTTGCCAGAGAATCAGTTATGTCTCCAGAAAACTTGTGTTGGCTTGGCGACCGCAATTTCATCTGGAGGTGGCTGCTGCATGGTGGGAACCTACCGGAGTCCACCCACCATATTGGCAATTTATTGCCTTAGCTAGCAGTCAGTGGTAGAGTAGGGTTCCATGTATCAAGCAGTTAAATACCACATCACCATGCTGTTCCTTGCAGTTTTCCATTGATTGTCAATGGCTGCACAGTTTTGCAAGCTGTGTACCTGCAAAATCATCAATGAACAGACCCAATCACTGCACAGTTTTCAAGAACTATTAACAATCAATATAAAATTAAAGAGCACATCCATCTAGGCTTTAACTACATCGTGGCTGCATCTTGCCTTCCCATATTCCGCTATATGAGGCCCTATTCAAATATGGGTCAAATATGTGCTCAGTATCAGAATGGAGTGCCTCCAACAGTGGAGATAATTCTTGAGGCCCACCAGTGGAGATAATTCTTGGGGCCCACCAGTGGAGATAATTCTTGGGGCCCACCAGTGGCGTTGAATCTTGGGGTCCACCAGTGTTGTTGATTATTGAGGCCCACCAGTGGAGTTGATTCTTGGGGTCCACCAGTGTTGTTGATTATTGGGGCCCACCAGTGGCGTTGAATCTTGGGGGTCCACCAGTGGAGTTGAGTCTTGGGGTCCACCAGTGCAGTTGATTCTTGGGGCCCACCAGTGGAGATAATTCTTGGGGCACAACAGTGAAGTTAATTCTTTGGCTCCACCAGTGGAGTTGATTCTTGGGGTCCACCAGTGTTGTTGATTATTGAGGCCCACCAGTGGAGTTGATTCTTGGGGTCCACCAGTGTTGTTGATTATTGGGGCCCACCAGTGGCGTTGATCTTGGGCGGTTCCGTGGAGTTGAGTCTGGGGTCCACCAGTGGAGTTGATTCTTGGGGCCCACCAGTGGAGATAGATTCTTGGGGCCCACCAGTGGAATTGAATCTTGGGGTCCACCAGTGTTGTTGATTATTGGGGCTCACCAGTGGAGTTGATTCTTGGGGCCCATCAGTTGAGTTGAGTCTTGGAGCCCACCAGTGGAGATGATTCTTGGGGCCACCAGTGGAGATTATTCTTGGGACCCACCAGTGGAGTTGATTCTTGGGGCCCACCAGTGGAGTTGATTCTTGGGGCCCACCAGTGGAGTTGATTCTTGGGGCCCACCAGTGGAGTTGAGTCTTGGGACCCACCAGTGGAGCTGATTCTTGGGACCCACGAGTGGAGTTGATTCTTGGGACCCACTAGCAGAGTTGATTTTTGGGGCCCATCAGTGGAATTGATTCTTGGGTTCCACCAGTGGAGTTGATTTATGGGGACACCGGAGGAGTTGGTTTTTAGTTGCCTAAAACAGAAGTTAATTCTTGGGTCCCACCAGTGGAGTTGATTCTTGAGGCCAATCAGTGTCATGTTATGTCATCTTTGACAACATGAGTTCTATCAGGCACCAGTTGCGTCTGTCATATGATGGATCTGGCAAAGATGGTTATGGTGGTAAGCTATAGTGCAGATGTGAACAGAGCTTGATAACAAATAGTCTGTAGCTGGAGGCCCTATTCAAATATGGGTCAAATATGTGCTCAGTATCAGAATGGAGTGCCTCCACCAGTGGAGATAATTCTTGAGGCCCACCAGTGGAGATAATTCTTGGGGCCCACCAGTGGAGATTATTCTTGGGTCCCACCAGTGGCGTTGACTCTTGGGGTCCACCAGTGTTGTTGATTATTGTGGCCCACCAGTGGAGTTGATTCTTGGGGTCCACCAGTGTTGTTGATTCTTGGGGCCCACCAGTGGCGTTGAATCTTGGGGGTCCACCAGTGGAGTTGATTCTTGGGGCCCACCAGTGGAGTTAATTCTTGGGGCCCATCAGTTGAGTTGAGTCTTGGAGCCCACCAGTGGAGATGATTCTTGGGGCCACCAGTGGAGATTATTCTTGGGACCCACCAGTGGAGTTGATTCTTGGGGCCACCAGTGGAGTTGATTCTTGGGACCCACTAGCAGAGTTGATTCTTGGGGCCCATCAGTGGAATTGATTCTTGGGTTCCACCAGTGGAGTCGACTTATGGGGCCACCAGAGGAGTTGGTTTTTAGTTGTCAAAAACAGAAGTTAATTCTTGGGTCCCACCAGTGGAGTTTATTCTTGAGGCCTATCAGTGTCATGTTATGTCATCTTTGACAACATGAGTTCTTTCAGGCACCAGTTGCGTCTGTCATATGATGGATCTGGCAAAGATGGTTATGGTGGTAAGCTATAGTGCAGATGTGAACAGAGCTTGATAACAAATAGTCTGTAGCTGGAATCTAGACCAGTTTTTTCAATACTTTTAGACTTACTCTCAGTAAATCCAGTTCCAGATAAATATGTTTCTAATCTGTTTTTGTTTCTTTTTGAAAGCAGCAGAAGTAAGAGGCCTCCTTCCTCGAAGTTTTCACCTTCTCCAGACACAATGTCATCCCCCCCTTGTACCTCCACTTCCAAAACGAGGCCTAAAATGAACCCACGCAAAGAGACGGAGCTGATGCCCAAACTGCTGATGTCCGATAATGTAGATGTAATGGACAAGGATGACAGGAAGTACAAAAAGAAAAAGCCGAAGAAGGAAAAACACCGGCATTTTAGCGACCTCTGGGTTCGCATTAAAGACAGGTAAATAGAAACTTTGGATTTTTTCATCAAACACTGCTGTTGAATGGCTGCTGTAGGGAGTAGATGCTCCTATGAGGGCCGCACTATTTAATACAAACCATTGGAAAAGATTCTAGTTGAGGTTGGAAAACAAATCTAGCAAAAAAATTTCCAGCTCTGACCTGTGCTATTTCTAAGTATGTTAAAGACAGGTACTCCCACTAGTGAGGGTGCATGCTCTATAGGGCTCCATATAGACTGTGGCCTAGTGAGGGTGCATGCTCTTTAGGGCTCCATATAGACTGTGTCCTAGTGAGGGTGCATGCTCTATAGGGCTCCATATAGACTGTGGCCTGTGTAGACAGGACTTCAATAACAAAATATCCATCAGATAGATCATTAAATTGTCAACGAGCTCTTGTAGTCCAACCGTAGACCCTATACCCATACTGGAACCAACTGGAACCACATACAACTGATGTCATGACATAGAACCAGTCTACCCGACAAGACCCAGACATTACGGCTCTTTGGGCCCAGTAGAGTGAATGGTTCTATAGGCCTCAAAACATATTGGACAATAGTTGGCCGTAACTGTCAATTTCACCAGCTATCTAATATATATGGCGTCTCCTTACTCTCCACGACAGATAAAGGTTGGTTTTGGTGATGCTATGGCACGCCAGCTTTTCACAAGGGGTGCTCTCTGGAGGGTCAAGTAATAGTAGATATGTTGAAAAAATACGGCACGTATATAACGTAATTATTAAGATAATGTACACCCACTGGTAGAAGACTGTCAACGAGTGGTAGGCATCATAGAAGACGATACAATATATAGGAAAATCCAAGCTACAATATATAGGAAAATCCAAGCTACAAGAAACTGTTTTGGCTCAGACTGAACCTTCTTCAATCCATATTGAGCAGCAGACAGTGGTGGGACGCCGAGTGGTGGCTGCAAGTGTGAGTCTGGATTCCTCAATATATTGTATCTTCTATGACTCCCACCACTCTTTAAGAGTTGCTCTGTATCCCAAACACCAGTCCATCTTCTTCATATGTTGAATTCCACTGTCCAACTTTATTGTTTTTAGTAGAAAGAAGTCACCGCCTAAAGTGTCTGGCAGAGGCTTACTCTACTCTCCTCCAGTAGATGAAGTTTGGTTAGAGAAGGGTCCACCATGTTGAATTTCAATGTCCAATTTTCTTGTTTTCAGTAGAGATAAGTCAGCGCCTGAAGTGTCTGGTAGAGGCTTCGGGCCGGTTCACACTACGTTTATGGCTTACGTCAAACACATACGTTTTGATACCCAAAAAATTGTATTGGAACAGAGAGTTTGACTATAGCCTACAATGGGTCAGGCGTAAAGTCAACGGAGCATACTTTTGACTCCGTTTGCGTCCATATACTGTTTCTTTCAGGTTCAGGAAAGCTTGGTATATTACGCTGTGATACTGTTTGTTTTTTGCATTGAAGTTTATGAGTGATGTATGCAGATGTAATGGTAAACGTCTGCATGCGCCAAATGTATATGTTTTTGTCTGCATTTTTCATCAGAAATCATCACATGATGAGAGAACAGCCTTTTGAACAAACTATGTTTGTTAAAAAATGGCTACAAATGTAAACTACTGTACGCCTATGCATTTGACATATTTGTTAAAAAACCATAGAAGTGCTCAATAAAAAGGATACGTTTTGTTACTTTTTTTTAGGCATACGTTTTGAAAAAAAAAAATGTTTCCCTATATTCGTATTATAAAAACATAGAGTGAACATAGCCTCACGTTACTCCCCCCTGGCAGATGAAGCTGGGGTAAAGAAGGAACCACCATGCGGAAGTTCAATAACCAATTCTCATGTTTTCAATAGAAACAAGCCATCGCCTAAGGTTTTTGCCAGTGGCAAACACACACTCGACCAATTGTGCAAGTGTATAGGAGAGTCAGGAGAAATATCTGCTGACAATTACTGAAGGTGTATGTTCCCAAATAAAAACTAGTATGTCGTTTCTGGGGCCCAAATAAAAATAGTCTGTACTCACCTTCTTCCAGGCCCCCGGTTCCAGCGCCGCATCTATCTGGTCTTCTGGTTTCATTTTTCTACTTCCAAGCAGGGACATCACTGCTGCGTCTGGCTGTGGCGGTTCTGTGCCTCTTCTTGTTTGTAGGGGAATAGCTCCCATTGGTCATGTAAGAAGAAGCCCATCAGCTTTTGGAAGTAGAAGAAAGAAAACAGAAGACCAGAGAGATGCAGTGCTGGACCTGGGGCCAGGAGGAAGGGGAGTGTAGACATTTTAATATCTAAGGAGCTGCCTACTCATTTTTTTGGGGGAACTGGACAACCCCTTTAAGAGTCCATATTTCTCTAACTATGGCCACATTACTAAATAGAGGAACTAACTACAGAGATTTCCACAGCTCTCTCAGAACAGTGTTGTCTCAGTCCTGATGAAATGGCTCCAGTTTGATGTCTGTCAGAATACTAAAATGGGCGGTGTTGAATTTTCCAGGTTAACCGTAGCCTCGAGCAATGGAACAAGGGTAATAGCAATTACGCCCTACAGAGCGGGTTATTTATTAACCTAGAGTCAAACCAACATGAAGGACCATTTATTATCAGCTTAATAAATAACGTTTTAATGAACTGTATGATTATACTGCAGTGATGGAAACCAAACATAGAACATCTATTATTACAAAGTCTTTGTGATAAGAATGAAGATAATACCTCTGCTAGCAGGCTTGTGGCATTTGGTGTATTTTTACTACACGTTGAACTTTACGTTTTTGTCCACAATATCCAATTCTGGCTCATTTTACTCATTTGATGCACTTTGTCTGTGGGGTCTTATATGTTTGGATTGTAATGGTTCATTGGTCATCTGTCTTATGGCCAATTTCTATCATTAATTTGGGATCAAAATGGGCACATAAAGACTATTTTTCTACTTACCTGAATTCCATCCCCAAGTTCAAGCACAAGAAAAGTCAGCTAAACTCAACAAACTCCACGACCAGCCGACGATCTTATCATAAGGAGGCCTCCCAACTCTCCCCAGAAATAACAATTGGGCATGTTGAATTTCAACACCCGAACCTATCATTTTGTTCTCCCCGGAGGTAACTTCTGTCAGAGGTGCCTGGAAGTACTTTGCTCTTTTGCAAAACAGGAAAGTTCGGACGGGTCCAGAGGGCAACAGTGGAAACCCAAGGAGGGTCCCTGAGCAGACCTGGAGTTGCCTTTCAAATGCTATATGCATCCTGTGGGAAGGCAGAAAGGCCAAGAAAAAGAGGTAAAAAGCAAGAGGCAGTGTATAAGAGGCATGTAAAGGTGTAGGGTGGGTCCCCAGAATCAACAACACTGGTGGGCCTCCAGAATAAACTCCAACAGTGGGCACCAGTGTTGGATTGGGGTGCCTAGTCCTCACCAGTGTAGTTGATCCATGAGCCCCACCAGTGGAGTTGATTCTTGGGGTCCACCAGTGGAGTTGATTCCTGTGCCCCACCAGTGGAGTTGATTCTTGGGGCCCACCAGTGGAGTTGATTCTTGTGCCCCACCAGTGGAGTTGATTCTTGGGGCCCTCTGTGGAGTTGACATGCCCCACCAGTGGGTTGATTCTTGGGGTCACGTGGAGTTGATTCTGTGCCCACCAGTGGAGTTATTCTTGTGCCCCACCAGTGAGTTGATCTGTGCCCCAAGTGAGTTGATTCTTGGCCACCTGGAGTTGTCTTGGCACCAGTGCAGTTGATTCTTGGGGTCCACCAGTGCAGTTGATTCTTGGGGTCCACCAGTGCAGTTGCTCCTTGGGCCCCACCAATGGACTTGATTCCTTTGACCCACCAGTGTAGTTGATCCCTGGGCCCCACCAGTGCAGTTGATTCTTGGGGTGCACCAGTGCAGTTGTTCCCTGGGCCCCACCAATGGAGTTTATTCCATTGACCCACCAGTGGAGTTGCTCCCTGGGCCTCAGAAGTGGAGTTGATTCTTGGACCCGCCAGTTGAGTTGAAACTTATGGCCCATTAGTGGAGCTGAATCTGGGGGTCCACCCTACAACTACTGTACATGACTGCACATACCGTTAGCTTTCTATCTCTCTTTTTTGTGCCTTTCTCCCTGAAAAGCAGACCCATGTCATACTCAGAGGCCTACCATGTCCAGAAGCCCATTATGTTCACAGCCCCACCAAGGTTTTCCCCTGATCTTCTGTGAATCAGTCCGAGCCTGCACGACACCCCAGTCCGACATTGACAAGAAGCTTGTATGGGGGTTTAAGATCAATGGCCATCTGCTGAACAGGGGTTTGGCCAATAGCTATTCTAGGTGTACGGGCACTATGAATCCAGAAGCTTTCTTCTATGACAGCTTCTGGTTTTCTAATGAAATGAAAATGTGATAGGCACAACACTAGCTACCAACACAACAGCACCCCCATTACCGAAAACTAAAATACAAATGATCTTTATTAGACAATGGGGACACAATGTTAAAGCATCTAAAAACATCTCTCTCTGGGCCAAATTCTCTGTGACCAAAAACAGTAAGGTCTCTTAGGGGACTAGACTTTGTGGTCAATGAGACAGGAAGTGATGCCATTTGGACATGACTTGGAGAAGAAGGGGCTATCACATAGGAAAACCACTGCTATCACATTATCTTTCATGGTGCATTTGCTTTCCAATTAAGATATTTATATTTCACTGAACTGAGGTGCACACGTGGTGCTGTGTTTTGATATTTTTTTTTATAGGGAAAGTGACTGTTCCCACCATATCAGTAGAATATGCCATCAAAGTCGCAAAGGTATGAGTCCCACAGCTGGGTCCCCTAAACTGTTGAATCAGAATGGGGAGCAAGTAGTGCTTGTGCACAACTCTCCATTCTGTTCTATGGCAGTTCTGAGTATGGCTGAACACACCGCTCCACTGTACTGGAAACTCCCATAGAAAAGAATGGAGAACACAGCGCTCCACTGTACTGGAAACTCCCATAGAAGAGAATGGAGAACACAGCGCTCCCCTATATCGGGAACTCCCATAGAGCAGAATGGAGAACTCAGCGCTCCACTGTGCTGGAAACTCCCATAGAAGAGAATGGAGAACACAGTGCTCCCCTGTACTGGGAACTCCCATAGAGCAGAATGGAGAGCACAGACCCCTGTGGGAATCATAGCAGAATGGAGAACTCAGCGCTCCACTGTGCTGGAAACTCCCATAGAAGATAATGGAGAACACAGTGCTCCCCTGTACTGGGAACTCCCATACAGCAGAATGGAGAGTACAGCGCTCCACTGTACTGGAAACTCCCATAGAAGAGGATGGAGAACACAGCGCTCCCCTATATCAGGAACTCCCATAGAGCAGAATGGAGAACACAGCGCTCCACTGTGCTGGAAACTCCCATAGAAGAGAATGGAGAACAGAGCGCTCCCCTATAGAGGGAACTCCCATAGAGCACAATGGACAACACAGCGCTCCACTGTACTGGAAACTCCCATAGAAGAGAATGGAGAACACAGCGCTCCCCTATATCGGGAACTCCCATAGAGCAGAATGGAGAACACAACGCTCCTCTGTACTGGGAACTCCCATAGAACAGAATGGAGAACACAGCGCTGCCCTGTACTGGGAACTCCCATAGAACAGAATGGAGAACACAGCGCTGCCCTGTACTGGGAACTCCCATAGAACAGAATGGAGAACACAGCGCTGCCCTGTACTGGGAACTCCCATAGAGGAGAATGGAGAGAACACAGCGCTCCCCTGTACTGGGAGCTCCCACAGAACAGAAGGGAGAACACAGCGCTCCCCTGTACTGGGAACTCCCATAGAACAGAATGGAGAACACAGCACTCCCCTGTACTGGGAGCTCCCATAGAACAGAATGGAGAACACAGCGCTCCCCTGTACTGGGAACTCCCATAGAACAGAATGGAGAACACAGCGCTCCCCTGTACTGGGAACTCCCATATAACAGGGGCCGGTTCCCAAGATATTTGCACGTCCATTCACTGGGACATAACCTATCTAGATGCCATCAAAGTCTATTATGGCAAAACCACTTTAAGCCAAGTTACATTTTTGTATCTACTGCTCGTATGATAAAACATAATTACAGAGATATGAAAGGCTGGAAGCATTCTAATGGTGGCCATACACATTAGTAAAATTGTCATTTCTGTTTGACTTCTCCATAAATTTTCACATTAGGTTTATTTAACTGAGGAAAGGGGAATAAGCCTCCTCTGGCAGTGTCTTACTTCAAGTGGGACTACAAACAGACCTGTACAACTTGCCAGGATGTAGAGGTTAGACCCCCTTCGCGATTGCACCTAGATTGCCAGAATTCACCTCCTAGCTGCTGAGGATCACTCCTGTAACACTGGTGGAAAACACCCCCAATTTGGTGGAACCACCCATTTTTTGGGACAGGTTTTACACAAGCCCCTGCCCTTTGTGGGCTGTTGTGAGCCACCAGAAATCCTTTGGTAGCTTTACAATGTGTAGGCCTGGACTTAAGAATGGGGAAGGTTGAAATCCAACAAGCTTGCTCCTTCTTTTCCCCTTCATCTGCCATTAGGGGCAGTCAGTGGCCACCATACTCATTGGCTCATTGGTGGGTACCACCAAGTTTTGTCTAATGTGTATGTCTACTTTCAGCAATAGGTCCGATAATAATCTTATCCCTTCATAGCTATGAGCAGACATACTCCTTCATGGCTATGAGTCTTCTTTACGTCCTAGATACTTGACATTAGTGAAGCCAGTGATCTTGGCCCACCACTGATATCCAGAATAAAGCAAATGATACAGCCCTGAGGGCTGAGCTATAAACTCCTTCTACTCCCCAATGGTGTCTAAGATCAGAGACTCCACCAATGTCACCTTCTCACATGTACGAGACTAGGACAGATCAGAAGATCATTTTGTCAGGATTCCCTCTTGAAGAAACAGTACTTGAGTTTCTCGGGACGCACCTCCTGACCATTGGGCGACCAGGCTTGTCCTTACAGACAGGCTAATATCATGGTTTGTTCTTGTGAGAATTATATTGACTTCAGTGGACAAACACAAAAAGCAAACAAAAGTCCTTTAGCACCGAGGTGTGAAATGCCTCACCCTCTAAAGCCGGCCATCACATCAGGTGAAGATCAGCTGGAATGTGGCCAAACAATTGTACGTCTGATCATTCATACATAAAGTTCCACCAGCCACGTAATGATAACAACTGGAAGAGTAAGTAGGACCGTCTTAACTGCATATCGGGACATAACAGTGCAGTGGACCCTTCCCAACTACAGGCAGTCCCTGGGTTACAAACGGGATGGGGACTGAAGGTTTGTTCTTAAGTTGAATTTGTATGTAAGTCGGAAGAGGTATATGAATTAAATGTAACTCCAGCACAAAGGTTTTTTTTTAGTTTCGGATAGTGCAGGGAAGGGTTTTTACATTTGTTTTGTTGTCTGTGCCCTTTGTTTAGAAGATTTTTCACCTCATTTTCACTTCATGTGCTGCTGTGGCATGCTGGTACTTGTCGTTCCACAGCTATTATCTGCTGTGGAACATGGAACTACAAGTACAAGCATGCCCCATAAGTCTCTGTTTATAACTAGGGGACAGATGTAAGTCGGAGCGGTGTAAGTTGGGGACTGCCTGTGCATGACTTCACACCAGGCCATGCCTCTGTCTGCCACCAAGCACACCTATACCATCACACAACCTACGTTTAGATACCCTGCTGACATTTTGTAGGCAGCCTACAAGACAAATCGGCAGAGCAGGGAGCCAGTGGCTCCCTTATCCACCATGGTTTTTGACTGTTTGCACACCTTCAAAACATACAGATAAATAAGCAGCACCAGCCCAGGGATCCTGGTCATGTTCCTTGGATTCCAAGGATATTCATTCACCACTTTGGGCCCTTATGCTTGTTGGGCCCCCAGGACAACTGCCTAGTGTGCCCAATGGATAAGATGGACCTGAGGATAAACACATACTAAAAAAAATGTAATGTTCTTGAACAGAGTGATAAATGATCGGCCGATTGGGGCATACATGTCTAGTTCTGGCTGATAATGACCCAAATAATTCAAGCATGACAGGTCACTTTTTGGTAGACAGTCATCTTTGAAGTATCATTTTGAAACCATGTTCATCCTAAATTAGAGGCATCAAACTCATTTTTACTTAGAGCATTATGGTTATCCTCAAAGGGCTGCTTAAGGGACCTGGAGAAGGGCTAGGGGGCCTGAGTAGGACTGTTACAGCTGTGCCACTGCCTGTGAGTTTCCAAACAGAGCGGTGTGAAGGTGCGCTCAGCTATCGCTGACAGCCAGCTCTCCACCCGCGCAGCTGCACAATTAGTTCCAGAAGGTCCATGCAGCCACTGCCCAGACATTTAGGGTGACATTTAGGGTGACAACCTGTTACCTCCTCGCCGGTCCTATCTCTGTTTTTAATAGTGTACGATCCGACAGTCTGTACGAAAGTGTCTCCCAGACTTTAAGGCCATGTCTGCATGGCATGGGTTTTCGGACGTTTTTTCAGCCGGTTTGCGGTTTTTCAGACTGCCTGAAAAACCGGAGGAAAATGAGCACAATTGTGCTCTATGGAAAACCCGTGCAGCAGTCCCCACTGCACAGGTTTTCCGTCCGGCGGTTTTGCCGCCCGCGGTCCGGCCGCAAAACATTCTACAAGCACAATCTGTACTGGCCAATGTGAAGGGGGAGGGCTTTTCTCCGCTCATCGCAAACCGGCCGGTATTTGTCGTGTGCCGTGGGAACGCACCCTAAAAATTAGTCCTGTTCTACACCAAAATTAGTCTCAGCCACTTTGAGACTGGTAAGAATTTGTACGACTTTGGTGCATTTTTGGTGCATCGTATGACTCTGGCGTGACACTCCCCGCAGCACTGCTGCATTCAAAAGTGTTGTGTCTGGCATACAATGCGCTAAGTTTTTTGCCATACGACGGTTCAAACATCTAAAGAAGAGGCAAGTAGTTAAAGCTAATCAATGAAACAGGAACACCCCTTTAACTAATAACTATAAAAACAATCTATGACAATCCCTAATATATATAAACAGACGATGATACAATACATAATAATGTACTACAAGCATATACTGCTTATGAAAACACTTTGGGCGACATCTATGAACGGGGCTGCGGCAGTTATTTGGTGTGGTGTCCTCCAAAAAATCATAGCCGCTGTACTACATATGTATGAACTGCCATGCACCAAAAACTGGTGCAAGTCCAACATACCCGACACCTTTTGTCTGCACCAGTCCTTAGGGGCCGTGTCGTGCCACATCCTTAAGATAAGACATATATGAGTGCTCCTCGACAGAATGGGGCACGAAAGTGTCAGACTAATCCATACCAATTTCATAGTGGTGAGACTGAGACAAATGTTGCCTCTGATTGGTTGCTATTTGCCCTGATTGGTTGCTATGAGCTCTGGTTGGTTGCTAATGGCTCTGGTTGGTTGCTATGAGCTCTGGTTGGTTGCTATGGGCTCTGGTTAGTTGCTGTGAGCTCTGATTGGCTGCTATGGACTCTGATTGGTCGCTATGAGCTCTGATTGGTCGCTATGAGCTCTGATTGGTTGCTATGGGCCCTGATTGGTTGCTATGAGCTCTGGTTGGTTGCTGTGAGATCTGATTGGTCGCTATGAGCTCTGGCTATGGGCTCTGATTGGTCGCTATGGGCTCTGATTGGTTACTATGAGATCTGGTTGGTTAATATGAGCTGTGATTGGTTGATATGGGCTCTGATTGGTTGCTATGAGCTCTGATTGGTTACTATAAGCTCTGATTGGTTGCTATGGGCCCTTATTGGTTGCTATGAGCTCTGGTTGGTTGCTGTGAACTCTGATTGGCTGCTATGGACTCTGATTGGTTGCTATGGGCCCTGATTGGTTGCTATGAGCTCTGGTTGGTTGCTGTGAGCTCTGATTGGTCGCTATGAGCTCTGGCTATGAGCTCTGATTGGTTACTATGAGCTCTGATTGGTTACTTTGAGCTCTGGCTATGGGCTCTGATTGGTTACTATGAGCTCTGGCTATGGGCTCTGATTGGTCGTTATAGGCTCTGATTGATTGCTATGGGCTCTTATTGGTTACTATGAGCTCTGATTGGTTACTTTGAGCTCTGGCTATGGGCTCTGATTGGTTGCTATGAGCTCTGGTTGATATTAGCTCTGATTGGTTGCTGTGGGCTCTGATTAGTTGCTATGAGCTCTGATTGGTTAATAACCTCTGGTTGCTATGAGCTCTGATTGGTTGCTATGAGCTCTGATTGGTTGCTATGGGCAACAAAGGAGGTCTTACATATTGACAGTTTTCATAAATGTGGCTCTTAACCCTTTTGGTGTCATCGTTTGGTGTCTAAAGTATATTTCCCGTACGTCTCTGTAATAGTTTCATTTTTAATTGTCCACCGTTATCGCTTTTAACTTCTTCAATAATCTTCTTCTGCCACGGAAGTCTGCAGAGACTGTGATGTGCCCATAGAAAGGTCTCGCTGTTGTGTCTTTGCTGTATTTTTTGTTTTTTTTTCTATAATGTGGTTGTCATTATCCATTTTTCTTTGTAGCGCTGAAACAGTTACAGGTGCCAGAATTGTCGGCTGGGTACCTGGCCCATTACATGACCCATTACCACTGCAACACAATGGGGCACCTATCAAGGCAGTTGCGGTAGAATTCTGACACAAATGTACCACCACATTCTTGGTATAAGGGGTATGGCTTGGGGTGCGAAGCCATGCGCCACAAAATCTTCCAAAATCTTGGCGCAGTTAGTGGCATAAACTACAACAACTTACAAATGGTGTAAAGTTAGACTGGACGGTCTAAACCTGCGCCAGATTTATCAGCACTGTGATACATGAGGAGCATTGTAAGACCGTCGAGTCTAAATGACACAGTATTGATAAATCTGCCCCAATTTGTCACAAAAACCATTTTAGAAAGGTCCAATTCTAACTGCCTATAGTTTATGTACTGGCCAGGGGAGGCGCCATCACTGCGCGCTCTGATTCTGGGCAGCGCTGCCATCTTACCAGCATCGACCAATCATTTTGCTGTGACTTTTCTACAAACCTGAATATACTTTGCAGCACCTTGTTATATTTGCCAACAGCGGCGACAAAAAGTGCAGCAGATAGTGACAACTCCCATCAGCACTATGGGGAGGGGGCTGAGAAATGTGGCAGCTTGAGGGAAGGAGTTGCTCTATAAATTCATTAGATTTTGGATTCTTTTCCGTTGAGTGGGTGGAGGGGAGGGGAGGCCGGGTGATTTTTTAAAAAAATTTAATTAAAGGGGTTTTGTCATAATGTAATGTGGACGTGGGATCCTCCAAAATGGGTATTTAATCACTTTTCTAAATATATATGATCACAAAAATGAGGCCTGTGAGAGCTACAGCATTGCTCAGTCACCCTTAGTTACCTGAAAGTTTACATTAGACACGACCAGAGGAGCTGACAGGAGCTGATCTGGCCGCAGGGCTTGCGTGAAACACTTCTTATCTGATGACAGGGAAGATGAATGAGCTTTCAAGGGGCTGTGGAGAAAGTGCAGTGTATGAGCCTGTCTGCTGTTTAGAGAATCCACTGTTGTAATGTTATTATTTGAGTTAAGTTTTGAGACGCTCCCTTATTCCTCACTCCTTGTTCACCCCCCTCCCTCTCACACCTGCAGCGTTCATGACTCAGCATGATTTGTTTATATTCTCCTCTGTGCTGATAAGGAGGTAAGGAACATGTATGTATTTTGGCACTCAGACGCCATTTTTTTGAGTGCATTAGTAGCATAGAATTCGCCTGAATCTATGAACTTGTTTTACTGCGGGTCATAGTAGAAATGTCTTTTATAATGTAGATCCAGTCTGATGGCAACTTTGGGATCAGGAATGAAATATTAATTTAGGGCAGATTGGTTCTTGCCTTATGGGGTCCATATTCTGCATCAGTAGAGGGAAACAAGAATTAAAGGTAACGTGACATCAAAAAATGACTTATGGCTTATCTCATGTTTTTATGTAACACTTTTTTTAAAATAATTTTTGGTTATTTTTTTTTTAATTTTCCATATCACTTTAAATATTTTTAAAAATTCTTAAGTCATGCAGTTCTCACTTTGGCCACTAGGCCTAATAATAGCCTGACACTTCCTGATCTGTAGAGATCACTTCTCCGCAGTCTTCTCATTATCAGCACAGGCAGGATTACACTGAGAGATAACACAGGATCCACCAGTTACAATAAGAGATGTCAGCATCCTGGGCCATCTTTTCCATTGGGCACACAAAGCAGTTGCCCGGGGGCCCCACAAGTATGCGGGTCCCAGGTGGTATATGTATCTCCCAGGAATACAAAAAATATATCCTGGATCCCTTGGTTGGCTTTGCTTATGTAACTGTTTGTGTGTTTTTAGGATGTGCAAACAGTTAAAAACCATGGTGGAGAAGGGAGCCAAAGGCTCCCTGCTCTGCCAATTAGTCTTATAGGCTGCAGGCTGGCTGTACCCAAACATAAGTGGTATGATAATATGAGTGTGCTTGGGGGTGGCTAGAGGCATGGCCTAGGGTTATGTCATGTACAGGCAGTCCCCGACTTACATCGTTCCGACTTACATACGGAGACTTATGGGGCGTGGCTGACATTCAACACTGAGTCACGCCCCATGATAACCAAGTGGCAGCACGCCACAGCTGCACATGAGATACAGAACGTTAGGTGAAAGCTTCTAAAAAAGGGCACAGACAGCAAAACAAATGTATTTCCTGTACTATCCAAAACGAAAACATTTTTTTTTGCTGGAATTACATTTAATAAATGTACCTGTTCTGACTTGCATACAATTTCAACTTAAGAACAAACCTCCAGTCCCTATCCCATTTGTAACCCGGGGACTGCCTGTATTTGGGCAGGGCCTACTGCAGTGTTATGCCCTGGGGCCCATAATGCTGTTAAGATGACTCTGACAGCATCCCCTCTCCCTTCCCTGCACACTTACTTCTTCCCAGGTCACAGAGCATGCCCACAACACTCTCCTATAGAAGTCAATGGATCTGCTCCTGTTCACATTCTTCTGTGTCCATGAAGCTGCTGTAAAGCATCTCTCTAAATGCTGTTAAACGCAGCTCAGACAAGATGGCCTCCCCCATAATCCTATACAGACAGCAAAATTTGTACAATCTCCAATCAGAAAATAAAAACCTCTAAGAAGAAAAGAATATGGATCAGGGTCTTGTTTAATTAGTAAAAAAAAAAAAAAAATTTGTGACAGATTCCCTTTAAAAATGTCCTCTCCCTTCATCCACATCTTTCCCCACCCTTGGTTGAGCTTGATGATCATTTGTCTTTTTTCACCCCTATTTACTATATAACTATATAATGACTATTTTCTTACCTATTGCAGTGTCACGGACCCTCCACCCCAAATCCGAACAATCAACAGCTATATCACACTGGAACCACAGCCCAGAAGATATGGAACCAACCACTTCATGCCGGCAACCAGCAGCGGCTTCTCACTCCGACCGCTCTTTACTTTGCTTCTACTGCTTCTTGGCCATTTACAGCAGCTCTTGATACAATGAGGATCTGAAAAGACGGAAGACACCAGCCGAGGCCACTGGGTATTCATGGAAATGGACCATGGGGTGTTTGCCAGCACCGAAAAGGGTCTATTGGCATACAAGTGTTTAGTGACGACTGCCCTAAGTGCTTTACCTTGTAATGGACCGTTAATATAATTTACAGATTAATAATGAACAGACAATATACTTTTTCATTGGAAAAGTTATATTTTTTTTCTTCTCTTGAGGAAGGATGGTTTCATGTTAATCCCATAATGCACTTGGGAAATGTACAATGTACTGTGACATAGATGTATTTTAGATTTATAAGGCAAGACTAAAATTATTTTTTATCGGATTGTATATCTGTAATTTACTCTTCAAATGAAAAAGCTCAATATATTATATAGAAGATGGGAGTTTTTTTGGACATATACAGGCAGTCCCCGACTTACACCCTTCCGACTTACATCTGTCCCCTAATGGAGACTTATGGGGCATACTGGCACTTGTAGTTCCATGTTCTACAGCAGATAGTAGCTGTGGAACAACAAGTTCCAGCATGCCACAGCAGCACATGAAGTTGACATAGGGTGAAATCTTCTTAACAGGGACGCAGACAGCAAACAAATGTAAAAAACCCTTCCCTGCACTATCCAAAACGAAAAAAAAACAAAAACTTTTGTGCTGGAGTTACATTTAATAGATATACCTGTTCCGACAAACATACAAATTCAACTTAAAGGGGTTTTGCCATGATCTAATGTTGATGTGGGATCCTCCAAAATGGGTATTTAATCCGTTTTCTAAATATATGTTATTAAAAAAAGTGAAGCCTCTGAGATCTACAGTCTTCTTTACATGCCCTTAGTTTCCTGACAGTTTACATTAGACATGACCAGGAGCTGATCTGGCCGCACTTGCGTTGTGAGCACTTCTTATCTGATGGCAGGGAACATGAATGAGCTTTGAAGGGACTGGGGAGAAAGATCCTGTGTCTTTTGTATAGAGAATCCATTGGTTGTAATGTAATTATCTGAGTAAACATGCAGACGCTCCCTGCTCAGCGCTCCTCTCCCCCACTTGCAGCAGTTCATGAACAAATGAAAGAAAGCTGCCTGCTAAGAGCTTATCTTCTCTCCTGAGCAGATAAGAGGGAGAAACAAAACGCATAGAGCTTCTGCACAATACAGTTATCCCCTGTGGATTACCCAAACAATGTTTACTCAACTACTCAACTTCCTGAGTATCAGGAACATGCATGGGAGGTGGAGCGATGACATCACAGAGGAGGTACTTGTTTTTTTAAACACAGAAACACAACGCCCCTTTTTTTCAAGCCTCAAGAGGGGAGTATCAGCCTGTTAGGTGAGGAACTTCTTGGCAAAACCCCTTTAAGAACAAACCTACAGTCCCCATCCTGTTCATAACCCGGGGACTGCCTGTATTCATGTCTTGACCACAGGGCTTTATGTGATAAGAACGTTAAAGGGGTTGTCTCACGACATTGTTTAATATCACCTTAGTCCTGGTTTCTTGGTTTCATTTTGAATTCAGGGGCGTGTTTACTGGCGTCTACTAGGCTGCAGTGCTGGCAGCCTATCAGGAGAGATCAAACAGGTCTGTAGCTATAGCAACCAGTGCTGGCAGCCTATCAGGAGAGATCAAACAGGTCTGTAGCTATAGCAACCAGTGGTGACAGCCTATCAGGAGAGATCAAACAAGTCTGTAGCTATAGCCACCAGTGGTGACAGCCTATCAGGAGAAATCAAATAGGTCTGTAGCTATAGCGACCTGAGGAGCTGATGCAGCCCATACAAGAGGGGATATCTAGGAATAGGTAGGACACTGGTAATGGACACATATTGCAAAGTGATTTGTTTTTGCAAGATCTTTAACATAAAAAGCAGCAATCCTTGTAGTGAGACAACCCCTTTAAGGGATGTAAATATTTGTGATGTGACAATGGAGTCAGTTCACCACCTATTATTTCATATCATATCCTCACAAACTATTTAATTTGGGTTTTGCCAGAGCAATAACAAGAAAAATTTTGTCCTCTAAACATACAGTGGAGCTTGAAAGTTTGTGAACCCTTCAGAGTTATTTGATATTTCTGCATTAATTCTGACCTAAAGGTCCATTAGATTTCCTAAAAGAGGATGAAGAGAACAAAATCAAAGACATAAGGTCTGGTTCACGTCTTCGGAGGTTCCATTCAGAACCTTCATTGCAGAGGTGGAACCAGATCTGTTTTGCAATGGACTCCCACTGCGCCCAATGGACCATATTGACTACAAAGGGTCTGCTGGGCTTCTGCCAAGGTGTCCGTCGTCCAGAATATTCTCAGTCATTCCCGACAGGGGTTCCGGAATTAAGCTCCGAGGTATGGGGTGTATTAAAAGGGGCATATATGCACATGATGAGAACACCATTCTCCCAGTATACAAGTCACTGGTTAGACCACATATCGAATATTGTGGACAGTTTTGGGCACCAGAGCACAGGAGAGACATTAAAGAGCTTGAACAGGTACAAAGGCGGCAACAAAAATAATAAAAAGACTGGGTGGACTACAATACCCAGAAAGACGAGCAAGATTAGGGTTATTTAGTTTAGAGAAAAGTTGTCAGGAAGTAGGTAAACCGCCATCTTTGTACACCCTAGTGCATTGTCTATACAATGCATTAGGTTATAGAAACGATTGCGCCCCCTAGTGGTGAAGCGCCCTAGGGGGACTCAAAGTTACAGCAGAAAGAAGAAAAAAAAGTTTCATGTTTAAAAAGAATAAAAAAAATTGAGGGGGACATGTCTGAAAACTGTCTTGGTCTAAGACTTTTCTTGTTGCCCATAGCAACCAATCAGAGCCCACAGCGACCAATCAGAGCTCATAGCAACTAATCAGAGCTCAGCTTTCATTTTTTCAGAGCTCTATATATAGCTGATTGGTTGCTATGGACAACAAGAAAAGTCTAAGACCAAGACAGTTTTCAGACATGTCCCCCTAAAAGTTCAAATCACCCCCCTTTTTTCCATTTCACAAATAAAATAATAAAAAAGTTACACATAGTTGGTATCGCCGCTTCCAAAAAAGTCCGATCTATTAAAATATAACATCATTTATCCCGTACGCTGAACACCGTAGAAGAAAAAAAAATTACAAAAGCCCAAATTGCGGTGTTTTTTTTGGTCATTTTACACCCTCTAAAAATTGGAATAAAATTGATCAAAAAAGTTGCATGTATTCCAGACTGGTACCAATAAAAAGTGCACTTCATGCCACAAAAAATGCCGCTTCACAAGCCCTTAGGTGTTAGTACAAAAAAAGTTATTGGTCGCAGAAAATGGTGCCGCGGCGCAAATTTCAAAATTCTAAAAAAAAACAAAAACGCAAACATGGCGCAAGTACGGGTTTTTTTCCACATTTTGTCCCACTTGGAATTTTTTTTGCCGTTCCCCAGTATATTCTATAGTACAGTTAATAACACCATTAGAAAATAGTCTCCCAAAAAAAAAAAAAAAAAGGGAATCTAGCAAGAAAACAAAGAGTGACTTTTAATTACTATATTTACTATTTTGCCATAGGCAACCTTAAAGGAGTTGTCTCCCTACAGGGTTTCAAAGGATGCATGAATGAAATACTCTGTCACTTCCTGGTTCAGACTGACTCATTTGCATAAGCTCCATGCTTGTACAGCTCCTTGCCATGCTGTGCTTTCAGATGCTAATTAGATCAGATTAGCTTCTCAAACTACTAACAGGACTTCTTATCTGATCCCCAAAACAAAAGCCCTAATTACAGTTCTGTTTATTTTACATAAATCAAGCTTTTTACTGCTGAGCAGCACAGGACACTGCCCAGACCTGTGTGATGATGTCACTCACTGCTATCTCATTGAAACAAACAGCAGGGGGAGAATTGTTTACAGGTCAGTTACTGAGGGAATGGAAATGGCCAGGGAGGTCATAAATTCACTTGTATCTCCTTAGGGAAAACAGAGGAACAAAGCAATATATTTGGAAAATGTCTTTATTTTGTGATCCCTACAATTTGAAAGCTATTCTTTGTAGCAAGACAACCCCTTTAACCTCTATCAGTTCTCAATCTATAAAGCACTAAAATATAACTTTTATTATGTCTAACACTTAACCTCTATACACACTATTTAAAAACCTGATTTCTAACCTCTCAATTTATCCCTTTCTAATTGTGAAGGAATAACTCCTTTTCTATTATCAAGTCTGGTGGAACAGCACCTATTAACAGGAGAACCTTATATATACAGTGATTTGCTAACTCCAATAAGGGATCCAAAACATCTTACTTGGGCAGTCATTCCTAATCTAATGGTCATGAAACATATAAGGTTTCCTTGTGAGACCCTCTGCAGCAGGTAACACAGTAGAAAGAGGTAGGAACTCACAAATTAAAATGTCATGCCTGACCTCCCCAACATGTTTCACCAACTAAATTGCTTCATCAGGGGACAGAGGCGCGGCAACACCATTAGAAAGCACAGCTTGTCCTGCAAAGTAAAAGCTCTCATATGTCTATGTAGGTGGAAAAATAAAAAAGTTATGACTCTGGGAAGGCGGGGAGAAAAAAACTAACGTATCAACCAAAAAAACACAAGGTCCTTAAGGGGTTAAATATCAATATAGAGATGTCTCCCAAGATCTATTTATACCCAGAATCGTATCTAGAACAAGGGGGCGTCCTTTATAGCTAGAAGAAAGAAGGTTTCTACATAAACATAGCACCAGGATTTTCTATGGGAAGAGGGCAAGATGGTGGAGGCAGTGTGATGGGCAATGTTCTGCTGGGGGGGAGGGGTCCTGGCATCATGTGGAAGGCCGAGTGCATCTCTTACCTGGGGAAGAGATAGCACCGGGATACAGTATGGGAAGAAGAGAAGATGGCGCAGGCAGTGTGATGGGCAATGTTCTGCTGGGTGGTCCTGGCATCATGTGGATGGCTGGGTGTGTCACTTACATGGGGAAGAGAGGGGGAGCCAGGATAAACTATGGGACGAAGAAAAGATGGCGGAGGAAGTGTGATGGGCAATGTTCTGCTGGGGGGTCCTGGCATCATGTGGACGGTCGGGTGCATCATTTACATGAGGAAGAGAGGGGGCACCAGGATAAACTAAGGGAAGAAGACAAGATGGCGGCGGAAGTGTGATGGGCAATGTTCTGCTGGGGGGTCCAGGCATCATGTGGACGGTTGGGTGCATCATTTACATGAGGAAGAGAGCGGGTACCAGGATAAACTATGGGAAGAAGACAAGATGGTGGAGGCAGTGGGCAATGCTCTGCTGGGGGGGTCCTGGCATAATGTGGACAGCCGGGTGCGTCACTTACATGGGGAAGAGAGGGGGCGCCAGGATAAACTTTGGGAAGAAGACAAGATGGTGGAGGAAGTGTGATGGGCAATGCTTTGCTGGGGGCCTGACATCATGTGGGAGGCTGAGTGCATCTCTTACCTGAGAAAGAGAGGGCACCAAGATAAACTATGGGAAGAAGAAAAGATGGTGGAAGCAGTGTGATGGGCAATGTTCTGCTGGGAGGTCCTGGCATCATGTGGATGTTCCTGTGTCACATCCTACCTACCTAACCATTGTACACCCCAAGTCCTCCCCTTTGATGGCAGCGTGATTCCCTAACAGCAGGGGACTCTTTCAGCAATATAATGCCCTGCAGATACAATGCAGAAACTGTTCAGAAGTGAAAAACAATACAGAGTTCAAGGTGATGACTCTGTCTCCAAATTCCCCAGATCTCAGTCAGATCAAACATCAGTGGGATGAGCTGGAGAACAGGTCCGACCCATGGTGGCTGCACCTCACAACTTACAGGACTGCTGTCATATAACACAGGACACCTTCAGAGGTCTTTGAGGTCCAAGCCTCAATGGATCAGAGCCATCTTGATGGCAGAAGGTGCACCTACAGAACGTTAAGCATTTTAATGGTTTGACTGATTACTGGATGTACCTCCATAATACGGCACCTGATGTAGGACGGCTGGATTTGTTTCATAGAATCCAATAGAAAAATACTCTGTATGCTTCCATATGTAGCTAGCGGCATAAAGAGGTAGCTGGGTCACACAGACTGCTATAAGTCCACTCCTTACAGCATTATAAAGTAATGTGGCCTTAGCCTCATTATAGCGCTCATCTAGAAACATTAGATTGAACCATTCTTAAACCATTATGGAGGAATAGATGAGCGCCACACGCCCTCAGTGATGCCACTCTCTTCATTTTATAAACAGGTACATTAAGAAAACTATTGGACCTATTAACCTTCTGATATATACTGGTGTATTATACATTGAAATCCATAAAAAAATTTAGGGAAATAAATAATCATAATATGCTAATACATTTTATGTAATGGTGTATTGGGGCAGACTGGGTGACCATCTGGGTTCCATGGCTTTGGTGAAGGGCCAAGAATGGTAGCCTATATGTCTATGACACTGGGCCCCTTTTACTGTACAGCACTTACCAAACCCATATAGCACATCGTATAATACGCCAATATCATATATGATGTGGCAAATGGGTGGGTGTCAGTTTGTAGAAAAGATGTAATGGAACTCGAGAGAGTGCAAAGACGAGCAACCAAACTAATAAGGGGAATGGAGCCTCTTAGTGCAAAGACGAGCAACCAAACTCTTATAAGGGGAATGGAGCATCTTAGTTATGAGGAGAGGTTAGAAGAATTGAATTTATTTAGTCTTGAGAAAAGACGGCTTCAGGGGGACATGATTAATTTATATAAATATATAAATGGTCCCTACAAAAAGTATGAGGAAAAATTATTTCAAGTGAAGCCTCCTCAAAAGACAAGGGGACATTCCCCTCGCCTGGAGAAAAAAGGATTAAGGGCGACATGTATGATTCTCGCCACGTCGGGGCGCACCTTTTCGCCAGTTTTCTGGCGAAATTTGCGCCTGATTTATGTCGGCGCTCGGGCGCGCTCATACATACTATGTAAAGTCCGCCGCGCCTCGCCAGTGTGTGAGGCGCAGTGCGGGGACTTAGGCGCAGTGAGGGATTGCGCCTAAGATTTGCCACCGGAGGTAGTGCGATCATACATGCGGTGAAAAGTCCGCCGCGCCTCGCCAGTGTTTGTGGCGCAGTTCGGCGCTGCGCCTAATATTCGCCTTCCGAGGAGGTGCGCTCATACATGCGGGGAAAAGTTCCCTGCGCCTCGCCAGTGTGTGGGGCGCAGTGCGGGACTTAGGCGCAGAAGGGACTGCGCCGAACATGTATTCCGACTCGAGCCAGGCTGCAAAACAGCGAGAAATCATTAAACATGTCCGTGCGGAGTATGAATCAAAAAATCGCCTTTATAAAGGCGGAAAACATTATCAGAAAAGAGCTCAAACCTAAAAAATAAAAAATACATTAAAAAAAATCACTTTTCAAAAATCTAGAACGGCGCAATACCAAGAATTAGGATATTGGAAATTGCCGGGAAATACAGTAATTCAAATTCTGAAAGCTATTCTCATTGGTCGGCAGAAACCAGCCAATCAGAATAGGAGCGACAGTGAACCATTAAAACCTATGGAGTAGTATTGACCAATCAGAATCAAAGGCGGGACAGTTCAAAATACAGTACAAATGCAGAAAAGAGCTGATTGGTTGAGCTAGCGGGGGCTTGGCTATCTCGGCCAATCAGAATAGGAGCGACAGGGACCCATTATATCCTATGGAGAAGTTTGGACCAATCAAAATCAAAGGCTGGACAGTTCAAAATACAGTCAAAATACAGAAAAGAGCTGATTGGCTGAGCTAGCGGGGGCTTGGCTATCCCAGCCAATCAGAGCGCGAGCTACTTCTCCCATTGAAGTCAATGGAGAGATCGGTGCAATGCAATCTCGGCGCTCAGCGCCGTGCGGCATGAAGAATGAATAAAAAATCATTTTTATTAAGTGTAAAACATTCTCAGATAAAGAGCTGAAACCTTCTCTAAAAATAAAGCAGTTAAAATCCTGAACAACGCGTTTGTCGCCGAGACCGGCGCTACATAGGGAATTGCAATATAGAGAATCGCCGGGAAATACAGTAATTCAAATTGTTTAAGCTCTTCTCATTGGTCGGCATAAACCAGCCAATCAGAACAGGAGCAACAGTGGCCCATTCTAACCTATGGAGGAGTATTGACCAATCAGAATAGGAGCGACAATGTCCCATTATTTCCTATGGAGAAATCTTGACCAATCATATTCAAAGGCGGGACAGTTCAAAATACAGTAAAAAGACAGAAAAGAGCTGATTGGTTGAGCTAGCGGGGGCTCGTCCAGATTAGCCAATCAGAGCGCGAGCTACTTTCTCATAGAGTTCTATGGGGAAAAGAAATTCCGAGCGAGCTCTGTGATTGGCTAAGTTAAAAGAGGTGCCGTTATTTGGACCAATGGGAGAGTGAGCGTGTCTTTTTTCAACCGTACTATGTAACAATATACAATTTATTGCAAGTATCAAAATATCGACATACAATGATAGGAGCCCAAACGTATTTCGTTCAGTAGGAGCCAAACTCATCAGTGGACATAAATAGAATGTAGATATTCAGCAGCTACTAGAAGGGGGAATTGGGGTAAGGCTAGTGTGCCCAAAGGGAGCTAGAGCCCCAGAAGATGACCCCTTTTGTTGTTTCTGTAATTTTTCTTGAGAATATATAATGGGCTTTCATTCTTACACTCCAGAGTTTTATGCTTTGGACTGACCCACTAACATAAGCCCCTAAGTGGAAGTGGGCCTCCATTAGTCCATTGTGTCTCCTCCATAGCACCGTGTGAGAAGTCACACTGATCTCTATACTATCCACAGAGTAAACCATATTATAGACAATAATGTGCACATAGGAGGAAGCAGCCTGATACATTGTGATCCCTTTGCTAGATAGAAATAGCAGCTAAGTGCATTGATATAAAATGAAGAGGATTATGTTTCGGCTTTCGAGCAAAAAAGAATACATGAAAGATTATAAAGTAATCCAGGTGCATCATAAAAATGGATGAATAAGGCAAAACCTGCAGATACGTCTCTTTTTAATTTTCAAAGTATTTCTCTCTGACGGCTTTTCGAAAGTTCAATATTGTAGAATCTAGAGCGAACAAATAGATCCAAGTCACCGAGTGATTGATGTCTGAACAGGTGCAGCTTATTACGATATGGAAACAACTGATAACATCACCAGCAAAGATGGGATCCAAAGATACCAGCAAAGGAGCTCAACAAAAATGTAAATAAATGAATGTCTCCGCAAAGCTTCTTGGTGCCTCTCCCCAAGGAAGACATTTTTTGTATCCGTTGTATTTGTACATTGTGACCATTCGAGCCACTGATAAAGGGGGTTTCACACAAAGCAAAGTCTAGCGCCACGGTCAGCCCTCAGCTAGATGTCAGCCGTCCGTGCATGAGAATGAGGAGGGAGGCGCTTCTGGTCGTCCTAACCATTCACTTCCATAAGAGTTCCTAATATAGCCGTGTGTGCGCTCGGCTATATTTGGGAGCACCCAAAGAAGTGAATGAGGAGCCGCTAGCTACTTTATTAGCAACCCCCAAAAAAGTACAGCCGACATAGAAAGCCTGTGCGGACACTTCCATCTGATGCAAACGATGTCTCAGGTTATTGAACATTATGTTAGGCAGGCTTGGACTGGATCACATGGAATACCCCTGATTGGCCCTTGGGCATGGCAGATTTGGGACTGCTTTTCAGGGAGAAAAAGTAAAGCAGAGTGCATGAGTCATGTACAGCAGTTGTAGAATGGGCCTCAAGTATCAACTCCACTGGTGAGCCTCAAGTATCAACTCCACTGGTGGGCCCCAAGAATTAACTCCAGTGGTAGGCCTCAAGAATCAACCCCACTGGTGAGCCTCAAGTATCAACTCCACTGGTGGGCCCCAAGAATTAACTCCAGTGGTTGGCCTCCAGAATAAACCCCACTGGTGAGCCTCAAGAATCAACCCCACTGGTGTGCCTCAAGAATCAACCCCACTGGTGGGGCCCAAGACTTAACTGCAGTGGTGGCCTCAAGAATCAACCCCACTGGTGGGCCCCAAGAATTAACTCCAGTGGTAGGCCTCAAGAATCAACCCCACTGGTGGGCCCCAAGAATCAACCCTACTGGTGAGCCCCAAGAATCAACTCCACTGGTGGGCCCCAAAATCAACCACACTGGTGGGCCCCAAGAAACAACTCCACTGGGGGCCCCAAGAATCAACTCCACGGGTGGGCCCCAAGAATCAACCCCCCTGAGGGCCCCAAGAACCCATTCCATTGGTGGGCCCCAAGAATTAACTCCACTGGTGAGCCTCAAGAATCAACCCCACTGGTGGGCCCCAAGAATTAACTCCACTGGTAGGCCCCAAGAATCAACGTCCTGGTGAACCTCAAGAATCAACTCCACTGGTGGGCCCCAAGAATCATCTCCACTGGTGGGTCCCAAGAATCAACTCCACTGGTGGGCCCCAAGAATCAACCCCACTGATGGCCCCAACAATCAACCCCACTGGTGGGCCCCAAGAATCAACCCTACTGGTGGGCCCCAAGAATTAACTCCAGTGGTAGGCCTCAAGAATCAACCCCACTGGTGGGCCCCAAGAATTAACTCCAGTGGTAGGCCTCAAGAATCAACCCCACTGGTGGGCCCCAAGAATTAACTCCAGTAGTAGGCCTCAAGAATGAAACCCACTGGTGAGCCTCAAGAATCAACCCCACTGGTGGGCCCCAAGAATTAACTCCAGTGGTAGGCCTCAAGAATCAACCCCACTGGTGGGCCCCAAGAATTAACTCCAGTGGTAGGCCTCAAGAATAAACCCCACTGGTGGGCCCCAAAAATAACCCCCCCTGGCGGCCCCAAGAATCAACCCCACTGATGGGCCCCAAGAATTAACTCCAGTGGTAGGCCTCAAGAATGAAACCCACTGGTGAGCCTCAAGAATCAACCCCACTGGTGGGCCCCAAGAATTAACTCCAGTGGTAGGCCTCAAGAATCATCCCCACTGGTGGGCCCCAAGAATTAACTCCAGTGGTAGGCCTCAAGAATCAACCCCACTGGTGGGCCCCAAGAATCAACCCTACTGGTGAGCCCCAAGAATCAACTCCACTGGTGGGCCCCAAGAATCAACCCTACTGGTGAGCCTCAAGAATCAACTCCACTGGTGGGCCCCAAGAATCATCTCCACTGGTGGCCCCAAGAATCAACTCCACTGCTGGGCCCCAAGAATCACCCCACTAATGGCCCCAAGAACCAATTCCATTGGTGGGCCCCAAGAATAAACTCCACTGGTGAGCCTCAAGCATCAACCCCACTGGTGGGCCCCAAGAATCAACCCCACTGGTGGGCCCCAAGAATCAACCCCACTGGTAGGCCCCAAGAATCAACCCCACTGGTAGGCCCCATGAATCAACTCCAGTGGTGGCCCCAAGAACCAACCCCACTGGTGAGCCTCAAGAATCAACCCCACTGGTGGGCCTCAAGAATCAACTCCACTGGTGGGCCCCAAGAATCAACTCCACTGGTGGGCCCCAAGAATCAACCCCACTGATGGCCCCAAGAATCAATTCCACCGGTGCGCCCCAAGAATCAACCCCACGGGTGGGCCCCAAGAATCAACTCCACTGGTGGTCCCCAAGAATCAACCCCACTGGTGGGCCCCAAGAATCAAGCCCACTGATGGCCCCAAGAACCAATTCCATTGGTGGGCCCCAAGAATCAATTCCACTGGTGGGCCCCAAGCACCAATTCCACTGGGGGGCCCCAAGCACCAATTCCACTGGTGGGCCCCAAGAATCAACTCCACTGGTGGGCTCCAAGCAGCCCAGTCCTACTATGATGTAATGAGTAGTTACATTTATACAGTTTTACGGTGACAAATGGCCCTTTAAAGGCAACCATAATGCTGATGTGTAATAAAACTTAGCCATTTTTGCTGTTAAAAAACTAAATGAAAAATGTTACTGTTTTCCTTCATGTTATTAAAAAATAAAAAAAACTTACCTGTATGTAAAAATTACATACAAATCAACATATCGCTTAAAAGATGAGTAGAGTAACCGAGTGTCAGAAAGTGTTATATGGTTCAAACCTGCGAGTACTAAGGAAAATGCACCCGGTCAGGAAGGGAGTATACGGCCCGGTCAGGAACTGGCGCAGTATTTACTACAGCGCTGGATATATAATGTACAGGATGCTTTATCATTTTATAGCTTTTGCAGCTTTGCGTCCGGTTTCTGGAGGGAAACAATATATAAAGGTAACACCTCGCTGCTGTGTTACAGTGAATCTGTCCCCGGAGATCTCCCCTCTTCCGGGGTCACGGTATGGAGCAGGAGGAGCGCAGCAGACTGTGTAATCTGTGATGTCCTCTCATTCCAGCCAGACTGTAAGAAATACCCTCGGGTTTACCCAAATGAAGAGGTTCTTGTTTGTGGATCAGATGGAAACACCTACGCCCAATGAGGGGAAAACTGCCCCAAAAAGGGGGTTTCCCTCCTACAGGGGATTGCGCTTTTTTTAAAAAAATCTTGAAAAAACCCAAGGGCCCCGTAATTTTATGTCCAAACAGTCCTCCCCTACCCTAGAAAACCCTCTTGAAATTGTTTGCATCAGTTTCCTGGGGGTGCTATAGCTACAGACCTTTTAATCAAACCTGATTTTCTCCCACACGGGTTGCTAAAGTTTACAGACCTTTTAAACCTCTCTTTGATGGGTTTGCCAGCACGGGTTGCTATTAGCTACGGGACCTGTTTGATCTATCCAAAATGGGCCCTTCCAGCACGGGTTTTTGCATAGCTACAAAACCGGGTTCCATCCCCTCCTGATAGGCGCCACACGGGTTTGCTATAGTTTACAGACTAGAGTTTGGGGCAAATTTTGGAATCTAACGAAGGGGAAAATTCTTTTAAAAATTTTCAGGAAAACTTGGGTTTCGGACCGAAGTCGAATTTTGGGGAATTTTCGGGTGAACGAAGTGTCTTTAAAATTGAAAAAAATGGCTGCGAGAAACATGGCGCAACGGGGGGCAAAGCCCCTCGGGGGAAAAAAGGGGCCCATAGCCTGCATACATGTGCAGAGTTTAAGCCAATAAAGAAACCCCCCGGGTTTCTTTGACTCACCGCACTAAATAAACCGACGCGCCGCTGGAGCTCACCCCCTCCCTTTTCTGACAGGGAAGGTGCTGCTGCGGGGATAGCGTTTCTGAAGAACTGATTTTATACACCCGATTTCTGTGGGGGTCTCAGCTTGTCTCAGAGACTGTTCCTGAATGTTCTTTTTCTGTTTTTTTGGGGGAAATTTGGATCAAAACCCCAGTTGCGTCCACTGCCTGCATAAAACATTCAATATCCAAGTGGGTTTCTAAGCCAGTTTCCTTTTGTATTCTTTTAAAAAAACCCAGCGTTTTTACAATACAAATACCATTTCTTTTTTTGGCTGCTAAATTTCCCTATTGCGCAATTTACACCCGGGGTTAATTAACGTTTTTTTTCCCTGGTGTGCGGGAAAAAAAAAAACCCGTCTTTTTAAAACCCCAAATATATATAAAATTTTTTTGGTAGCCCTAATTCCCCAAGCAAAGGAAAATTTAACAACTTATCTCTTGTTGTGTGGCGTAGAAAACCCAAATTTGTAACACCTCCCAATTTGTGCGCTCAATTCTTTGGCGCAATTTACATCCTTTTTAAATTTAAAAGCTTGTTTTCTGGTGTGCTGACAAAAATAAACTTCTTTTCAACTGCCAAATATTTTTTATATTTTTTTGGTAGCCTAATTCAAAAGGGCAAAGGCAAATTACAACTGTATCTCTTGTTTGGGGCGTAGAAAACCCCAAATTTGGGAAACCCACCACTATTTGTGCGGTTTCCAAATTTTTTTGGCGCTTTTTAAACATCCGGGGGTTAATTAAGCGTTGTTTTCTGGTGTGCTGACAAAAAAAAAAACCGCCCTTTTTAAACCCCAAATATATAAAAATTTTTTTTTGGGTACCCAAAACCCACAACCCAAAGGAAAATTTTCCAACTGTATCTCTTTTTTGTGGGGGCGTAAAAAACCCCGAAATTGTAACACGCTACTATTTTTGGTGCGGCTAAATTTTTTGGCTAAATTTACTTCCAGGGTTTAATTATGCTTTTTTTTGCTGGGTCCCGGGACAAAAATAAACCGTCTTTGCCACCCCAAAATTTATATATATTTTTTTTTTTGGAAGCCAAATTTCACAGCAAAGGCAAATTACAACTGTACCCTCTTTTTGTGTGGCGTAGAAAACACGAAATTTTGAACACGCTACAAAGTTTGTGGGGCTCAATTTTTTGGCGCAATTTACATCCGGGGGTTTAAAATTAAAGCGTTTTTTTTTGCGGGTTGCTGACAAAAAAAAAAACCGCCCTTTTTAAAACACCAAATATAAAACATTTTTCTTGTACCAAAAAACCACAAGCAAAGGGTTAATTAAGCCTGTTTGTTTTTTACATTTATAAAACACACAGTCTTGAAAAAGACAAAATACAAGTAAATTTTTCCGGCCATTTGGGAGCGCAATTTATACCCAAAGGGTTTACCCAAGCTTTTTAACGGGGCCCAATTTTGGAGTAAAAAAACGGGGTTGGTATATTAAAATATACAGAAAAGCTTCATAAACAGGGTCTTTCTTTTTTAAACAAACAGAAAAGGTCAAAAACAGAAGGTGGCAGGCCTGCAACTGCAGTGGCAGGGGCAAAAACCTTTTCTAAAAACGGGCCCGGGGCCAGCACAGAAGGGGGACGTCGCAGCAGGGGTCACTCGGTGAGGCCACAACGCCGCGTCATCAAGGGGCCGGGGTTTTTGTTCAAAACCCCAAGGGTTCTTGTTTGGTTGACTAGGTCATCCTTTTCCCCTCCCAGATGAAAATCTGACAACCCCCACCAAGAGTCGGGGGGAAACCTAAACCCACAACACTTTTGGGCATGGCCCGGGACGGGTCAGGGGCCCTCACCTTTCCCAGCCCCCCCCTGCCCATCCTTTTTCCCTCAGCCAGGGCCTACTATGGGGTTGGGCTCAGCGCCACTAAAAAGCGAGGATGAACAATTTGGGGAAAGGGCAGTCAGAAAGCAACGTGGCAGCGAAAATGGGCCAATATCCCCATTTCTTGCGTAGGGGGAAAAGAATAGATTGGGGGAAGGGCGGGGGAAAGGTTCATTGGTAAAGGGTTAAACCCCTGGGCTTACCAAACCGGGGGATGAGGACGTAGTGACGATAAAACACAAATAATGATATGTAGCCACCGCCCCTTGGGGAGCCGGGGGGAAGAAAAGGGTTTCATCATCGTCAGGAGAAAGGGCGACCAGCTTGCGCGTCGGGCAGCGGCGCAGCCACAAGGGGGTTGTGTGGCCGTGATTTCAGCAGGGTAAAAGCAGTGTAAGGTGGGGAAGCCAAGGGGCCACGGTAGAAAACCCGCTTCGCAGTCCAAGCCCAGTAGGGGCAAAAGGGGCTCAGCGAGGAGCGGGGGCAGTAGTCACTCAGTGCGGGGGCGTTGGGGTAAAATCAGCAAACTCGGCGGTGTGGCAGTTCTTTGCAAAGACCCCAGAGGACCCGAATATGGGATATTAAATCTGGGGGGCAAAAGTGAAGCGTGGCCAGGGACAAAACGTTGGCACAACGGCCCTTTGCTCAACACATCAGCGTCACCACCCCCCGGGGGCCGGGGAAAAAAGTGGCTCAATGGGGGGTGGTCCTTCCTGCCCCCGCAGCAGCAGCGCGGGGGCCAGTGGCACGCATGCCATTTACCATCAAGGCTCCACCACCCGGGCAGAAGGCAGCTTTTTCCCTTTTTAAACATCCTCCCCCCGTCCAATCTCCTGCTCCTCGCTACCAGGGCGCCAGCATTCTTCAAAGGGGCGATTTTTAAAGAGAAAAACCCAGTATGCGCCCAAACCCCATCCTAATGTGCAGCAGCTGACCGTGCCCCCTGCCCCAAATTTTTTTTGGTACTCAGTCCCCCCCCTTTTCCAAAGGGGTGGACTTGCCCCCCTTTCGAGAAAAAAATGGCTTTGCCGACCCGAATGAAGTTCCAACCCCCGAATTTTTTTTTTCCAAAAAGGCAGTACCAAAATTTCCATAAATATGTGAACAAAAAAGTGGGGTCCCCTTGAGCTTATCGGTTTTTTTCCCAAAGGTACAGGGAGCGCGGCCCCGGTCGGGGAGCGTAACTAAGGGTCGGGGGCCTTTACTGCCCTTTACGGCCCACTGGGGAATTTTGCTTCCTCCCCCGGCACACCAACAATTTGGGACAGAGACCCGCTTTCTCCTCCACTTGTCAAACTGCTGCTCCTGCCCCAAATTGTCCCCCTCCTCCCCCCCCACCACCCCCAAACCATCTCAGCCCCCCACAAGTACTGCTCCACCCAACCAAATTGTAGGGCACAGCGGTGCCCACCATTTTCTACCCCCTATTTTGCCTCGGCGAACGAAGTCACCCCAGGGGGAACGCCCCACGCCCATCAGCAAGAAATCGAGGGTGTGGTTTTCCCTCCGCCCCAAACCCTGCAAACGGAACCAGGGTGACGGAAAATGGGGGAACATGGTGTCCGCGCTGCACCGGGGGGGGGGAATTCCATGCCCCCAAAGGCGCACTGTTAAACCCTGGTTGAAAAAAGGTTCCGAAGTCTTCCACCGAACCCTTTAAACATTCCCGAAAATGGCCAGGAAACTGTGCATGGGACTTTATCCATTCGTACAAAGCCCGGAACACCCTCCCGAGTTGCAGCGGGAAAACGGCCCCCCCCCCAACACGCTCTGATATGCGATTTTTTTCCACCCCCTGGAATTCCAGCCTGCACCTGTTGGACCCACTGTATGAACAGAGAAAAAGGGCCCTTTAAAGATTTTTTTATGATCCAGGCAGACCCGAATTTCTCCCCCGTGTAACTTTGATGTCCCGCCCCGTGGCAGCTCAGCGTTTACACCTGCCCGTTTGTTTTAGGCCATTTTGAGGGGGCCACGTTTTTTTTGGGCATCGCCAGGGGCTACGGGTGAATAACCCTCATTTCCCTGCTTCATTCCTGGGAAAAGATGCTGGGAAAAAACTGTCTGGGCAAAGGGGCTGGAGATGTGGCGACTACATCTGTGGCCACATGAGTCCGGGGGGGACTGAAAAAGGAGAGGAGGAGGAGGACCCTTGGAAAAGAAGCATTGTCCCCGGGGAAATGAATAATTTTTTTACCCAGGGGACAAAAGAAGGGGGAGGGAAAGGGCAGCTGGAGGAAAGGGGGATGGGAAAAGGAAACGAGGGAGATGACTCCCAAGCACCGGGCAGTATACTTTTTAAAAGGAGGGGAGGAGCCCCTCGGAGTCCCCCTTGTTTCAGATGTCCCCACATGCATATTTTCCTGGGTGTGACAGCCGAATAGTCACATCCCCGGGAGAGGGATGACTTTTTGGCTTCCCCCCCTATTGGACCCCCGCACCCGGGGCCAAAAAGGGAGCCTTTTTCCCCCAAATTGGGGAAAAAGACAAAACTCAAATACTATAGGGAAAAACCTCCTAATCATTTTGGGGGGTGCCCCTTTTGCGCATCGTCCCCCTCTGACAGGTCTGGGCCCGGGGGTTTTTTCCTTTAGCGTCCACGTACTACTGCCCGCGGCGCTGGGGGAAGGGGGGGGGTAGGAAACAGTACCAAACCCATCAGCAGTAACCTAAATCCCGGGTCACTAATGACAGCTTCCTTCCCCCCCCTATGAGAGGGCAGCACCAGCACAGCAGCAGCAGCAGCAGGACATGGAGCATTCCCCGAACCAAAAGGGGTTTTGGGCCCACTTGGACACCCCAAAAATCCGCCACCCCATTGAAGATTTCCCCTGGACTTTCTGGGCAGCCCAAAATGGATGTTTGGCCCCCAAACTTGCCGATTTGCAGTGGAAAGCTGTCCTGCCCGGCCCCGTAGTGTGGGATCAGAGCGGGGTTCAGTGGGGGCGGGGGCCCCTCGTTTTCCCCCAAAGGGAAAACCCCCTTTTCCACGGGAAAAAGTTTGGGAAAGACTGCCTTTTTCAAGATGAAACAGGGGTGGGGCCAGGATTTCCCCACACCAATGCCTTTGGCGCATCCGGGGTTTAAACTACCTTTCCCCCAGCCCTATCTGATGCCGCCACCCGCCTGATCCAACATCTGCTGATATTTTTTCCCCCTGCCCACCACCATCTTTAAACCCTGGACTGGTATTGCCACCCACCTCAACACTCGGTCATTGTGCCACTCAAAGTCTCATGCTGCTGCTGCTGTTGCTGTTTCCGTGACAT
Source organism: Phyllomedusa bahiana (assembly GCA_025379985.1). Classification (NCBI taxonomy): domain Eukaryota; kingdom Metazoa; phylum Chordata; class Amphibia; order Anura; family Hylidae; genus Phyllomedusa; species Phyllomedusa bahiana. The sequence goes on along the minus strand of JAODAL010001172.1, from coordinate 38,335 downwards.
CCACATGTGTCAATTTTCCAAATCTGGGGGGCCTGGTACGGGTTTTTCCACCTCCAGAAAGTATTGTGCCCCTCCCCTGACCTCATGCTGTTGCTCCTGTCATCAAACCCCCACTCTCTGTCATTGTGGCCCCCTGCCTGACCTCATGCTGCTGCCGCCGTGGGCCTCCGCTCTCAGCATTGTGCCGCTCTTGGGCCCAAAACTAATTTTTCCACCTGCAGAATGTCATTGTGCCACTCTCTACCTCATGCCCGCTGCTGTGACTCCTGCTGCCCTTCCCCCACTTTGGTTTATTGGCCACTTTCGACCTCATGCTGCTGCCCCCCGGGTGCTGCCGTGCCCCCACACTGTTTGGGCCCACTTTCCCGTTTTTTTTCACCTTTCCCAAAATTTTTCATTGTGGCCCCGTCTGCCCCCATACTGCCTGGCCCCCGCCGGACCTCCACACTGTTTATTGTGCCACTTTTTGGCTTAATACTGTTTTTTTCCCCCCCCCCATAAATTTTTCAAAAGGGGCCACTGCCTGACCTCATACGCTGCCGCCGGACCTCCACACTTTTGTGATTGGCCACTCTGTGGCTTAATACGTTTTTCCGCCTCCATAATGTCATTGTGCCACTCCGGGCCTCATACTGCTCCCCCCGTGACCTCCACACTGTGTGATTGTGCCACTCTGTGGCCTAATACTTTTTTTTGCCAAACCCCCAGAAAGCCCTTTTGCCCCCTGTCTGACCTCAAACTGCGCCCCCTGACCTCCACACTGTGTGATTGTGGGCCCCTCGTGCCCTAATACGTTTTTTTTTTCCCCCTCCATAAAAGTCATTTTGGGCCCCTGTCTGACCCCAAAACTGCTGCCCGCCGGAACCCCCCACACTGTATTTTATTTTTGCCACTCTTTGGGGGGCCTAATACTGTTTTGCCACCTCCAGAAAAGCCATTGTGCCACTGTCTGACCTCATACTGCGCCCGCCTGACCTCCACAATGGTGATTGTCCACTCTGTTCCCTAAAAACTGTTTTTCCCCCTCCATAAATTTATTGTGCCAAATGCTGAAACCCCATACCCGTGCCGCCGGGGCCTCCCCACTGTATCCCTTGGCCCCTCTGTGGGCCCAATACTGTTTTGCCACCTCCAGAAAAACCCCTTGTCCCCGTCTGACCCCCATACTGCTTTCCCCCCGTGGGCCTCCACAAATGTATCAAATTGGGGCCACTCTGGGCCTAATACGTTTTGCCCCCCCAGAAAAGCCATTTGCCACCGTCTGACCTCATACTGCTGCCGCCGTGGGCCTCCCCCACTGTGGATTGGGCCCTCTGTGCCCTAATACTGGTTTTTTTTCCCCCTCCAAAAGCCCTTTTGCCACGTCTGACCTCATACTGCTGCCGCCGTGGGCCCCCCACACTTGTATTGTGCCACCTGTGGCCTAAATTTTACTTTTTTTTTTTGCCGCCCCAAAAGTCATTGTGCCAAATGCCTTACCTCATGCGCTGCCCGCCATGACCTCCAAACGTGTGAATTTTGGCCCCCTCTGTGGCCTAATACTTTTTTTGCGCCTCCAAAAAATTCATTGTGCCACGCCTGACCTCATGCTGCTGGGCTGCCGCCGTCACCCCCCCACACTCTGTCACTAATGGCCACCTGACTCCAGCTTGTTTTTTTTTCCCGCTTTCGCTGGCATGAATTATCAGGCAACAAATTTCCCCCTTTATTTTTTTTTGGGCAGTTTTTTCCCCTTTTAAATGGGCCCCGGGAATTTTATAGGAAGCGGGTTCTAAAAAGCGCGGCAATCATGTGCGTGTCATCTAAAAAAACAACAAATTTTAAAAAACCCCAAACCCGGGCCCCCCCGCAAAATTTAAGCATGGCCAAAAGTTCTACAGCACCCGGGAGGCTCTGGGGAAACCGGAAATAGCTGTTTTTTTTAAAGTGATTCGTGGGCCCAAGTAATTCGGGCCGAAACGAATTTTGTCCCGGGAAAAATTTGCGAAGTGACCGAACCCGAAAAATTTTTAAAATTCCCCCCCCTCCTACACAGACCCCGTTTTCCCTCTCTCCTGGGTAGGCCTTCCCGCACTGGTTTTCTATAGCTACAGACCTGTTAGAAACTCCCCCCCGGGTAGGCTGGCCCCCGCACGGGTTTCTATAGCTACGACCTGGGGTTTTACCGCAGCCTAGTAAAGCCAAAAAACACGCCCCTGAATTAAAAATTTAAAACCAAGGAAAACGGGAAACTTAGGTGAGATGAATCAAGGTAGTAAAGAAAAAACCCCTTTTAAAGAACGGGGTTTTTGTATATTTTATCCCTAGCTTAATTTCCCAAAAAATGCCCCAGCCTTTTTAAAGGGGTATTCCCCCAGGGAAAATATTGTCTGCTTTTGCAGTTTCCTTCAAAATTCTAAAAAAAATTGCTCTGCATGCGCCCATTGGTTCCAATAAAAGGGACCACCCCCAATTTTACCCAATTGGCAAAAGGGGGCGCCAATGGTGTCCATTGACAAACGGGTCCGGTTTCACCTCTGTGACTGGGATCTGAACTGAACCTCAAACATACCTTACAGCATCACTACCCTGTATCCAAATGATTTATTGGAGGCGGCCACTGTTTCTTACAAACCCAAACCTAAACAAAGGACCCCCCCCCCCTTTACCAGCTGTTTGGGGGGTTTTGGGCCCCTCATCACTAAAAGGCAAAGGTGCTGGTCGGATATAGGACCCCCCCTTGGGGGTACGTTTCATATTGTTTTATTGCAGCGCATATTGTACGCGACGCAATACACTGGGAGTTTTAGAAGTATGTGCTGGCCAGAGCGTACTTCTAAAGGCAGGGGGGAGGGGGGGGGGCCCCCCTTTCACTTCCATTATCCCGGTGTGAAAAAACCCCGGGGAAAAAGGGGGACATGTCATTTCCCGGAAATCTGTTTTTTCAATACGCGTCGGGGAAGACGGACATAATTCTTAGCTCTCTATGAGATCTATGACTTACCGTAAATGTGGGGCGAATTTCGGGCGTATTGCAGCACAATTAAGTACCGAAATACACCAAGCAATTATGCCTTTGGGGGAAAATACCCCTTGACACGGGGGGGGACGGGAATCAACAGGAGGATCGCAGTTTTGCGATCTTTTCCTGGAGCATTGCCTAATATATGTCTCCTTTGCGCTTTTTTTTTTTAGGTGAGGAACGTCCCCCCCCCCCCAAATATGTCATATTTTTTTTCGAAATTTCCTTTTTTCCACAAATTTCCCCAGGGATCTGAGCTGCAGGGGGCCCCTTTGTCCTCTTGTATTTGTGCACGTAAATTATGTTTCTTAGTCTGAATTTTTATACGTCTATGATATTATGTGTTGTGTGAAAAACCCCTTAAAATAGCGATGCTTTCAAAACAAGGCCTTCAAAATGAATTTAAAGGGAAATCTTTTTACGGGCCCCTTTACTATCTCTGTCAGGAAACCCCAGGGCTGCAGCGGGAAATTTGTGAAAAATTCTTAAAAGGGGGGAAATTTACTGCCGTAGGGGTATGTAGGGAGGGTTTGGGGGTTTGTACTGGGTCGTTTTTTCTCCTCCCAGCGTCGGTAACACCGCCCATATTTATGAGGAGGCTGAGGACTTAAAGGGGTTGTTCACTACATTGTTAAATCTCACTCGTCCGTTTTCTTGGTATCACTTTAAATTAAAGGGGTTTTGGGTTTACTGGCTTCCCTAAGCTGCATTTAAAGCTAGGTCTTAGCTATAGCGACCAGTGCGGGGCAGCCTATCGGGAAGAGATCAACAGGTCTGTAGCTTTTTGCGACCAGTGCTGGCACCCTTCAGGAGAGACTAAAACCGGTTGTGTATAGGGGACCAGTGCGGGGCACCCCTATCAGGGAAAATCAAAAAAGGTCTGAGCAATGCGACCGCGTGGTAGCCTATCGGGGTTAGACAAACAGGTCTTTTGTTTAGGGGCCCAGGCTGGCACCCTTTATATGAGAGTTTTGGAACATGTCTGTAGTTTATGGGCAACCACGGGGAAAACCCCCTTTTCGGGAGGATGGAACAGGTCTGTAGTAGCAACCGTGTTTGGGCAGCCTATCAGGAGATGTCGAACAGGTCTGTAGCTATAGTAAACCAGTGCGGCACCCTAAAAGGAGGATCAAACAGGTCTGTAGCTTTACCCAACCAGTGCTGGCGCCTTTCAGGAGACATCAAAAAGGGGTCGTAGCTATAGCGACCAGCGCTCGCAGCCTATCGGGAGAGATTAAACAGGTTGTAGCTATGGCGACCTAAAGGAGCTGATGCAGCCCATACAAGGGGGGAATCTGGAATAGGAGGACACTGTTAATGGAAAACATATTGCAAAGTGATTGTTTTTGCAAGATCTTTAACATAAAAAGCAGCGATCCCTGTAGTGAGACAACCCCTTTAGTGTCCAAATGATTCTGGATCTAAATGGAAACATTGTGAAATATAAATTTTTTTCTTCTGCAGAAACTATGAGAAGAAAAATTAGGGAAATTTCAGGAAAGGGGCCCCTGGGCCCCTTGGGGCCCTTTATTAAATCCCGAAAAAATTTAGAAAGTTTCCCAAAAAAAACAATGATCTGTAGCGATGCTTTTTCCGGGCCCTGATATTTGGTCCCGGGGGCTGTCGGGGGTGCAGTTTTAAATTAGTGATTATGAGCGAGGTTGGCCCGCATCGTCTGTTTTTTTTACATTTAAGCTTTTTGCAACCCAAAAGCCGCAGAGGAAAGAGAAGAAGTTCCAAAAAAATTTAATTTTGGGGAAACCCGTTACTGAAATGCCCGAAAACCCTGGGTTTATTTTTTCTGGGGTTTCCCGGTCAGGGCTGGTCCCCAGAAACTTTAGGTTTTTTGCGTTTTTGATGCAATATTTGGCATCCAGAAGGGGGATCCAGCCGGAAAGGGGGCGATAAGTCCTCCCTTTATATTTCCCTTTTTCCCATTGCAAACCCTTTTGGTTTGGCTCAAAAATCTGCATCAAAAGCTGCCCCCCGGGGGGGTTTTTCCAAAAAAATGCAGGTGTGAAATCCCCCTAAGGCAATAAATCTCCCCAACCCTTTTATGCCCCCCTAGGGAAAACCCCTAACAAGGGGGAAAGTGAATTTTAAAATTTTTAGACAAAGAGTGCTTCCACAAGTGCAAATTTTGGTTTCCGTTTTAACTGCCGACAATTCAATGCCTTTTTTACCAAACAAGCTTCCCTTTTAGGGGTCTAAATTGGGTTTAGAAAAATTTTTTCAAATAAGTAAGCAGTTAATGTGTTTTAAGTCTTGTACTGGGAGAAAATTTCAGAAACCCCTAATCGATTCCTCACTTTCCCCGCCCCCTTTTTTGATAACTGAAAGAAACTTGTGGTTTAATTTAAAAGGGAATTTATTTTGGGGCGAAGTTTTTAAAAAAATTTCCCCCAAAAATGCAGAGTGTGAAAAACCCTTAAGGCATTTAAGGGCTCCCCCCCAACAACAAGCCCAAAAGAAAAACCCCTTACAAGGGGAAATTTAATGATACAGTCAGACATTTAAACCAATTTTTTTTTTTACCTGGAGAGGGAAATCACAGAACCAGAGTTCTCTAATGGGGGTTTGCTTCCATCAGCTGAAGGGGAATGCGGCCCATACAGGTCACAATGTACGCTGTGTTATCAGATGATCAGGATATGGATGTGTGTCAGCTCCAGAATCCCCCCAATACTCAGAAATTAATTACATGTTAATGAGATTATTCCTGAAGTGTCTGCAGGTGACCCACATCGCCCTCTCTGCACCATCTCATCTCTCACCGTTTATCCAATAGATGAAATGCCCAAAGGGGTATTACCATCGTCTTAGTGAAACCCCTTTGCTAGAATATTTCCCACCCATTTGACTCCTGCCATTCCAGAGAAATATATTTTTTTCCCTGTAAATAAGTTCTGCACCTAAAGCCCAGACGCCCTTCTAGGGATATGACATCACTTTATGACAAGATAATTTCCCTTTAACTTAAAAGGCTTTTCTCACCATGCAGTTTCACAGAGCCACAGCCAGATTTAGACTCGCACTTCCTAGTCAGGCTGTGGGTGACTCTATAGCAGTGATTGACGCATCAGTCTCCTAGCTACTCCGAGCTAGAACATCACTGCAGGCGATTTATAAAATGTAGTACACAAGGCTATACAGTGCTCAAAAGAGTGAAAGCTTGCAATTTAGTGAAGTAAACAAATTCTGTTGCTAGAGATAAGGGTGCTTTCACATAGAGCAGTTGTACTGCAGTTTTAACTGTGCTCCAACTACCCTGCCTTTATTACCAGCAAGCTTTTTTCAGTTGTCTATATGGTTTGTAAATGTGTTTCAAGTAAGTAATCAATGAGTGCGTTTGAAGTCTTGTGGATTACCCACTCACTAATTGATTACTCGCTTTCCAAACAGTTTAGATAAGTGAAAGAAGCTTGCTGGTAATAAAGGCAAATAATTGGAGTGCAGTTAAAACTGCACCAAAACTGCGCTGTGTGAAAGCACCCTAAGACTCTGCAGGGAGCGACTCGCCGTGGTCAATCTGACGTATTGATGGAAGCCTGGATTAATCAGATAAGAGATTGAGGAGAGAGAGAGGTGGGGAGAGAGGTCCGTAAACCAGGGAAACTTGTGTACACTACAAGGAGATAAAATCTTCTGAACAAAGCAAAATCAAAACAGCAATGTATTTGGTAATAGTCTTTATTTACCTTTCCTTACATGTCAAAAGCCAATCATTGTAGTGAGAATGCCTTTTTTTGACAAGGCCGGGGTGCCAGCTGGTCTCTGGCTACTGGAACCTCCTCACAGTGGAAATGGCTGGGAATGAGGGAGGGTGGGGGTTACAATTGGGGATCTTGGTGAGCCTACTCAGAAGAGATATCTTTAGAAACACTTAAAACTAACAGTGTTGAGAATTAATCTAATTGTACATAGTAGCACATAGAGAAGCGGTGCAGCACATGCAACATCTTGGAGGCAGCAATGGGACATTTGGCTGATGGAGGAATTTAGTTTAAGGTCATCAGCAGAACATAGATTCTGGCTGGGGTAAGACGGAGATGAGGGCAGAGCCGGATTTACTGTTCGTGCTGCCCTCTAGGCACTGCGTCTGAATGCGCCCCCTCTAAGGTGTATTCCAGTCAAAACATGTTCAGCACTGCAACATTAAATGTGAATATGCCCCTGAGAGACGTACAATGGTGGATAATTCTATATTCTAGCTATAAAAAACTAGAGGGTGCAACATTCCTGGTACATTTAGGCTTTGTTAAAAAGATACCATGTTCATGTGTATTGCAACACATACATACTAGTTCGGGATATTTGGATTTTGGTTGAAATGTTAGGATGAATACAAAATTTCTTGAATTTTTTTTAAATAAACTAAATGATCCCATCTCTCCCCTGTAGATGCACTTGTCCAACTGTTCAATGTTTCAGGACTCTTTGCACAACTTTCTGATCTCTAACAAGGAGCTTAAGGGCAAGATTCCCAACAGGTGTTTGATCCTTGAATCGCTCAATAAATTAAGGAGATCGATTTGAATTGGGATTTAAACCGTCCTCCTCATCCTGCTATTCACATTGTGATATCATGAGACCAAGACAACACCTTACAATTGATCAGCAGGACCTCGACATTGCGAGGTTTCAAGCAGGATGCTCTCAGTCAGAAGAGGCCACTGAGCTTAGAGTGTCATTTAGAAGGTTGTATCAGAGATACAGAGAGACTGGAAGAGTCACAGAAAGGCAAAGAAGTGAACTTCCTTTGACTCCATTACACACTGAAGACCACTTCATTCTAAACACACTCATAATGTTCATAGCTTTAGGGTCCGTCCACACAGTCAGGTTTTTTGGATTTGAAAACCGTCTGAAAACCGACTGTCAACTATCCACATAGACTTTAATAGAAAATCCGTTCAGTAATCTACACTGAATGGATTTTCAGCTGGATGTTTTTTTACACCACTGACGTTCCGAAAAACTGTTTTCGGGCAGAAGATGTGCATTTCAATGGTTGAGGGGGATGAGCAAATCCACGCATCGCGGTCAGAACTGTCACCCAAAAAGCTGCAACAACAACAGCAGCAGCTATTTGACGAATTTAATGTGTTGTCCCTGGTGCTGAACACAGAGCTGGAGGCCCAGGATCCAATCGTTATGCACCAGCAGGAGAACTTTCTGTGCTGAGAGCTTTCAGCTCTGTGTTCAGCACCAGGGACAACACATCTTCCAATAGCTGCTGCTGTTGTTACAACTTTCTTTGCTGATAACTTTTGAACCACAATAAATATTGCAAATCTGATTGTGGCAACCAGTTCCTGGGACAATTCTGGTCTTCATTGAGATGCTACATGACCACCTACCCATTGGAAAAAGACTTGCCCTTGATCCAATATTGTGACTTTAAAGATGGCGGTCACATTCCAGACATAGTCTAAAAGATAGGTCCCTTCATCCATTACTTGGAGGGGTATTCAGATATGAAATTTTCCCTTTCATTTCTGAAATAAAGTGGTGTCCTGGAACTATTGACCAATCCTGTACAATATCTCAAAAGTAAGTACACCCCTCACATTTTTTCAAATATTGTATTATATCTTTGCATGGGACAACACTGAGGATATTTTGAGGTTCTTAGTTCACATGTTTTGATCAAAAAATGCTTAAGCCATCCCCGACTTTCAATGAGACCTCTCTTTTGAGTTTTTTTGTGCAGAACCATACGTTGCATTTGGCATATATTGCTTTTAACTTATACAGGGAGGAAGGGATGCCTCCATTTTGGTTTTCTGCACCCCGCCCATCTCCACAGGTTACTAGACCAGTGTGGTATGCTTATAAAGCTGTTTTTTTATCTCTCTGAATTATGGAGGTCGGATGACCCAATTGAGAAGTCTGAATTGGACTCAAAAGAGATGTAGGAACAGTGTAGGACCATCCGCATTGGGGTCTCGTTGAAAGTCGGAGGTGGCTTAAACATTTTTTTGATCAAAACATGTGAACTAAGAACCTCAAAGTTTTTTTCATGTATTGTAGATAGCATAAATGCTTTTTTGCAGGTTTTCCCTGTCGTTTGATAGTTTTTTGCTGGGTGTAACCTGGGATTGACACTTAGAACAATGTAAAGTGTGAGGGTAAGCTTTTATAACAGTGTAAAATTTGGTGTTCCAAAAAAAAAACACACAGCATCAATCTCTAAACCCCTGGCAAAAAAAGGGGTACACCCCCAATGGAAAAAAATGGTACACCCAAATTGTTTTTTCCAAGTGTCAATTTTTTTGTGGCCCCTTATTTCCCGCACTGCCTTAATCTTTGGGCATGCGGGGTACTAGAGTTTAAAAGGGACTGCACCCAACGGGGAATCCTCTTCCTTTCCCTCCATGACAAAATAACGGGGTGGTGGATTTTTTAAAGACCTTGCGCCCCTCCACCTTTTTTTGATTTTAAAACCCAAAGATGCTCCAAAGGGTTTAGGTCGGGAAGGGACAAGTTGGCCAGTCCAGCCCCTTTAAACCTCATTTTTTTCAAAAGGGAAAAGCGATCTTTTTTGGAGGTTTTTTGGGGTCTTATACTGTTGGTTTACGCCTTGGGGGCCCAGAAGGGGGGGGGATCATGTTCCCCTTAAAGGATTTTTAAACAGTACATGTTTGCTTTTTGGGTTTCCCCTCAAAACTGTAGCTCCCCACACCCGGGCAGCATCATGCACCCCAAAAACCCATGACATCCACCGCCATGTTTTGACTCTAGTCAGAAAAAAATTTGTCTTTGTACCCCTTCCCCTGGTTCCCGGCTAAAACCTGCTTGACCCCAATTCTGAATAAAAATAAATAAGTTTATTTTGGGTTCATTAGGGGCACGGGGGACATGGTTCCAGTAATCCATGTACTTAGTCTGTTGTCTTGGGAAAACTGTTTGCAGGTTTTCTTGTGAATCATTTTTAAAAAGAGGTTTATTTCCGGGATGACAGTTTTTGCAGACCAATGTGATGCAGTGTTTGGCCCGTTTTGGTCGACCCACTAAAATTTTTTTCCGGGGAACCTTCCCCCCCCAAACCCCCCTTGAAAAAAATTTTTTTTTTGCAGAAATTGTGGGGCTTTTCTTTCTTTTGGAAATTATGCCCAATGAGCAAAAAGGGCGCTCAGTTTTGACTGAGTCGCGCCCCTGAAAAGGGCACCCCGCTCTCTGCCCAGTTAGTCTATAAACCCGGGAGCTCTGAAACCCCCGAATTTAATAAAACTATACTCTGCTTGAGGCAGTATTCAACGGGGGGGGGGTTTAAATTTGTGGAAAATTTTCTTGTCCCACTATGTTACCAAAAAACTATTGTCCCCCCCCCTTAACTGTGGTAAATGAAACTTCTGCCAGCCGAGCTGCTTTTTATGGAGATTTTTTTGACCACTTTGAGAGAAGATCCCCTTTGCTTGATAAAAACCCAATTTTACTTGTAACAAACGGCTTTATATTCATATATGTTTCCCCCTTGTTTTAAATTTTAACCCTTTTATGGTGTATAACTTTATTTTTTTATTACCCTAAAGTAATTTTAAATTTATTTGGAGGTTATGTTTTTTTTTTTTCTTGCCCCTGATGAGACCCTATACAAAGGGGGGTATGGGAAAGCGTTGGGCATTAAAACTTGACTTTAAACCCTTTGTCTTTTTTATATAGCGGGCAAATATTGTGATTAGAGCTTTTGTTGCTTCTGTTTTATAGCATTGGGGGTTGGGTACTAGGGACCTTTTTTTTTCTTTAATTTTGTTTTTTTTTGCATTGGTTAAATTTTTTCCTGTTTTTATAGGGGTTGAAAAAGGGATTTTTCCTTTGGTTCCGGGGGGTTTCCCTCCTTATCGGGCGGGCTTTTCCCATTGGTGGTTAGGGAGTTTTTTTTATAGGGTTTTTATATAGGGCAGTTTGGGGTGTTTTTTATTACCTGGAGTATTTATTTTCTCTCTTTAAAAGGGCTAAGAAAAGTTTTGTTTTTTGGTCTTTTTTCCAGTGAATTATTTTTTTTTTTTGGGGCAAAAATTAAATTTTTTTTGGGAAAATATACTTTCCCTTTTTCTGGGATACTTTTTGGAAAAGAGCACTCGTTTTTGGACGACCATGGAGAAGGGGGGGGCCCGTTTGAAATGGAAACCCGTTTAACCCCTGTATGGTTTTGGCCATCGCGCTGCAATCAGTGTCACGGTGGTTGGAAACTTCTTATAGCCTCCCGGGCCCTTTTATGTAGAGAAAAAATTTTTTTCAGATCCTCAGACAAATTCTTTGCCCTGAGGAGCCATGCTGAAATTCCCCCGTTACCAGTATAAGAGAGTGTAGGCAATAGTACTAAATTTAAAAAAAAAAGCTCCTTTAAACACAACTGAGACCTTTTTTAACCCCTAAACCCAGTTCCCATGACACCGGGGGGGAAAATGGCAAAAATTTGGGCCCAATTTGTCCCTTTTTCTCTTAGAGGTTTTATCACTTTTATTTTCCAGGGGATTTAGACATTTATGGCTTGGGGTTTTTAGTTTTGGACACAAAAAATTTTCCCCTTTTTATTAAAAAGCCGTGCAGGACTAAATTTACATTTTTATCAAATGTCAGTCTTTTTAATGTTATACCATGAAAAGAAATAATACAATATTTACAAAACCACGAGGGGTGTACTCACTTTTGCGAGATGCTGTTCATTCATTGACTCCATTTTCCAGTCCTGACATGCTGATAGCACTGCTCCGTTATAATCTCCAACCTTGCCGATATTTTACTGAACCTCATATTTTAATTAAGTGATGTTTAGTTCTTTGTTCAGACAAAATGCTAAATTCCGAGTCCTGCAGGATTCCTTTCACCCGGGCGCTGCGCTCGGTGGGAGCTCGGCTGCTAAGTCACATGAATGACTGCAGATAAACGGCGCACGGACTTCAAGAACGAAGCGGGAGAAGTTTTTACTTTGGATGTTAATTACAAGAAGCGACATATAGAGTAGAATGAGTACAAGATCAGTCATCGCAAAGTAGGCACAAGGTTACTCCACTCTTTATGCAGATGTTAACTTTGAAATTTCTTAAAGGTGGCATTTTCTTTTCAGTTGGTCATACAGTGCAGTTTTTCGCAGACACTTAAGGGGTCTGTCCACTTTTGTTAAAAAAACAAAAATTAAAACCCCTAGCCGGTCACTGGTTCCACCGCCGTTCTCAGTTCTCGGTCATTTGTATCTGCCAAACGGGACATATTTAGCTGAGGACTGACGATTGGCTGTTGTAGTCACGTGCCACCAATTTACATAGTTTTCGGATGTGCACATCTGCAAACGGTGATATAAGTCGAGGCAGAGGGACGCACAAGACCAATTGCAATCGCGGCATGCAGCGTGCTGTCGCGTTGGAGATAGCACGAACAGAAGACCCGGAAGAGGGCGACGGGGGAATCAGGGTCTAGAAAGGCTAAGGCTATGTTACACGGCTGTAAATACCGCGTATTTCGGCGTGCATTTCGCCAGTAATTGCGCTTATACGCGTCGAAATGGCGCGGTCATTGGGATTAGCGTCATAGAGAATTTCAATGGATTTACAGGTTATCCTCCCCTTCCCCGTTCGCACAATACGGCGAGCGGGGAAAAGAAGTGATATGTAATTATGGCCGTATAATGAATGTCTATAGGCGGGGGCGCGCCCCCCCCCCCCCCCCCCCCCTCCGGAGACACCGGCGTAATTGCGGGCGAAATACGTCCCTTAATTACCGCGTGAATAAGCCGTGTGAACCCTAACTTAGGCCCGTGTGTTGTCTGTATGCATTAATAAAAACATGCCTTTAGTGGGGTGTATTCAGTTTGAGTCTAGGGAGCATGTACTCTATACAGCGGTCCCGCAACATACAATATTAATTGGTTATGTGATGACCATTGTATGATGGGACCATAACTCTATGGAAAACTGCACATTGGCTCAGAGTCCCTAAAATATTCCTAACATAATGAAACGAGGAGATGAGAGAAACTGCAGCAGATTCTGATCCAGATAAAGTGCGTCCTTACATAGAACATCAGAGAGAGCTGCTTGAAGCTGGAAATCACTTTCCTTGTGAGATCCTCTGCAGCAGGTAACACAGTAGAAAGAGGTAGGAAATCACACATTAAAATGTCATGCCTGACCTCCCCAACATGTTTCACCAGCTAACTGGCTTCATCAGGGGACCTGAGGGTCTCACAAGGAAACCTTATATGTTTTATATCCATCACATTAGGAATGACTGCCCAAGTAAGATGTTTTGGATTCCTTTTTGGAGTTAGCAAATCACTGTATATATAGGGTTTCCCTGCTAATAGGTGGTGATCCACCAGATTTGATAATAGAAAAGGAGTTATTTCTTCACAATTAAAAAGGGACAAATTGAGAGGTTAGAAATCAGGTTTTTAAATAGTGTGTATCAAGGTTAAGTGTTATACATAATAAAAGTTAAGTTTTAGTGCTTTATAGGCCACCAATGGAGGTGATTCTTGGAGGCCACCAAAGGAGGTGATTCTTGGAGGCCACCAGTGAAGTTGATTTTCAGAGCCACCAGTGGAGATGATTCTTGGGGCACTGCAGGGGAGTTGATTTTCAGAGCCACCAGTGGAATTGATTTGTGGGGCCACCAGTGGAGCTGCTTCTTGGGCCCTACCACTGGAGATGATTCTTGGGGCCCACCAGTGGAGATGACTCATGGGGCCACCAGTGGAGCTGATTCTTGGGCCCTACCAGTGGAGTTGATTCTTGGGGCCCACCAGTGGAGTTGGGAGTTGATTCTAGGGGCCACCAGTGGAGGTGAGTCTTGGGGCCACCAGTGGAGATGATTCTTGGGGCCCACAGTGGAGTTGATACTTGGGCCCTACCAGTGGAGATGATTCTTGGGGCCACCAGTGGAGTTATTTCTTGCGGCCCACCAGTGGAGTTGATTTTCAGAGCACAGTGAATTGGATTTGGGCCACATGGAGCGGATTTTGGCCCTACAGTGGTGTTGATTCTTGGAGGCCACCAATGGAGTTGATTCTTGGGGCCCACTAGGGGAGTTGATTTTCAGAGCCACCAGTGGAGAGGATTCTTGGGGCATTGCAGGGGAGTTGATTTCTGGGGCCCAATGTACAGCTGTACATGACTGCACTGTTTCTTGCTTTCTGCCTCTCTTTCTCTGCCTTTCTCCCTGAAAGGAGCCTCAAGCCGGCTTGCCCAGTGGTGCACTGGGGCTTACTTCTGCTCCCCTGTGGGCCAATCTAAGCAAGAGTACAAAATTGTTGGGGAGATAATCGGGCTGTCTGCATAAACTATAGTGGATCGTGTAAATTGAAGCAGAATCTGCTAACAAATATCAGATGTGTCTTGACAACTTCATATATACACTGTATATAAAAACTGTAAGTTTCTTATTTTAGTAAATTTTAAAAATGTTACAACAAAAAGCCAGAAGTTGTTCCTGTGATAGAACAGATGAATAGGCCCTGATACAACATTGCTCCCTTTCCATGTGACATGAATCAGACTCCATGAAAGATCATTTTGGAGCGCCATCTACTGGGCTTTAGTAAAAAGTAAAGCAGTACATAGGATTACACATCTCAGTTGTTGTTCCTTCACAATTTCAGGTCTTGTTTGTGCTTTTTTTTTTTTGGGCTGTGCCCTGTTTCCTTTTTTTTTTTTTTTTTTTTTTTTAAGGTTTTCTCTATTAGCCCATTATTGGAGTGAATGTTTCTACAAACTGCTCTACTCCATGTCCATCCCAGTTGTTCCTTTCTTATCACCTTCTACCTGTCATGTGGTGATAATAATATGGCTCTTCATGTTTTTCCTCCCATCAGCCATAACTTTTTTTTTTAATTTTTCCATCTACATAGACATATGAGGGCTTGTATTTTGCAGCACAAGATGTGCTTTATAATGGGGTCATTGACCGCTCCATAAAATATACTGGGAAGCCACAAAAAAAAAGTGGGGTGAAAAATACATACTTGTGCCATGTTTGTTTTTATGGCGTTCTCTCATTGGTATAAATGATGTGCTATCTGTATTCTGCAGATCGGTATGATTCCGATGATGCCAAATATAATAATTACTATCATTATTGATATAGCGGCAACATGTTCTGCAGCACTTTACATTTAGTACAGACTAAAAACAAACATTACACAGTAAAGAGTTACTAAGAGATCAGAGGGCCCTGCTCCCACGGGCTTACAATCTAGTAGGGTACAAAGCTAAGACGAAGGGTGAGAAGTGCTTGGTTTCCACAAAGGTCCAGCCATGTTCCATAAATATGAGGTGGTTTATATAAAAAGCGGATGAACCTGCCACCTACACAGTACATCTATATACAGATAAGTGCCTGCGAGTGCCCAAGTGCAGGGCGTGTCAGGAGTGTGTGTGATAGAAAGCAGGGGCGTCAGCAATTAGGGATCTTGGAAGGTCTGCCTAAGATGATGTATTTTCAGGGCGCGCTTAAAACAATTAAAGGGGTTTTCTCATTACATTAAATGGTGTTCAGAGGAGAGAGATTTGCGCTGTTCACTGACAGCAATCTCTGGTAGTTTCGACGTATGCATGCGGGGTTTGCGCTGTTCACTGACAGCAATCACTGGTAGTTTCGATGTATGCGAGCGGGGTTTGCGCTGTTCACCGACAGCAATCACTGGTAGTTTCGACGTATGCATGCAGGGTTTGCGCTGTTCACTGACAGCGATCACAGCCCCTGCAGCAGAGAGAGAGATCTTGTGCAGTCCCATGTAAAGACAAACAGATAAAGCGTATAGTTTTGTTCTGCAGATCTGTAGAGGTCAGAGGTGTAATAATCTGCAGGATGTATCACTGTGTGAGAGAGAGAAAAAAAATCACCCATCTCTCCCAGAATCCTGAATGTCAAATGCCCATTCTAATTACAAAGTATGTAGAGAGAGCGAGAAATGTAGATATACACTATGGAGTTACACTTAGCTTTTCACTTCCAATGATACCTTAGTCTCCGACAGCTGAGAATCTCTCTCTTCCCACCTGCCCACACGGAATGAATTCTCATGTGCACACTTGGGGGCATGTCTGCAGAGAGAAGATACTCTCTGCTGGGAGGAGAAACATGCCCCTCCATTTAATAAGCTCTCCTTAGCAACCAGTATAAACGGCTGGCAAATGATGAAACGCTAAAACCCCTTTAAGGGTTATGAGTTTGCCTGATCGTACAAGGGAGCATGTTCCAGAGAACTGGTGCCGCACTTGCGAAGTCTTGGAGATGACCAGGGGAGGTTCGGATGACTGGGGCATGTAATCTAAGATCATGAGCAGAACACAGAGACCAAGTAGGGTGGTGGACAAAGATAAGGAAGGAGATGTGGTGTTGGGAGGGATATGAAGAGCTTTATAGGTGAGAGAGATTAGTTTATGTTGCTTTCTGTACTGAATGGGCAACCAGTGCAGTGACTGACACAGGGTAGAGGCATCAGTATAGCGCCTGAAAAGAAAGAGGAGTCTAGCTGCTGCATTAAGGATGGATTGGAGAGAGAAGAGTTTACAGAGACTGAGACTGGTAAGCTAGGATTTATCAAAAGTATATTCCAATGTGTAAAGAATAATGCTAACGCGTTTCGCACCTTGTTGTGAGCCAGGACAAGGTTTGAAATGTGTGAAACGTGACCAACATAATGCAACATGGAGAGGAAAGAAAATGCAGCAGATACTGATCCAGATAAAACACCTCCTTTCATATAACATCAGAGAGAGCTGCTGGAAGCTGGAAATTACTTTCTATGATGAGGACAGGAGCTCCTAGGGTTATGGACTTTATACACAATGGACCAGAAAAAAAAAAAAGTTAAATGGGGTCTTTAGCTGGTGCCCAAAGGAGCTGCTCAACCTGGCTCATGTTAAGAGCAGTACAGGACATGTAGTACTGCACTGTACTGTAGAGAGGAGCTATAGACCACCAATCACTGCATGCACCTCACTAATACATGTAAGAGCAGTACAGGACATGTAGTACCACACTGTACTGTAGAGAGGCGCTATAGACCACCAATCACTGCATGCACCTCACTAATACATGTAAGAGCAGTACAGGACATGTAGTACTGCACTGTACTGTAGAGAGGCGCTATAGACCACCAATCACTGCATGCACCTCACTAATACATGTAAGAGCAGTACAGGACATGTAGTACCGCACTGTACTGTAGAGAGGTGCTATAGACTGCTAATGCACCTCACTAATACATGTAAAGAGCAGTACAGGACATTAGTATCCACTGTACTGTAGAGAGGGCTATAGACCCCAATCACTGCATGCACCTCACAATACATGAAGAGCTTACAGGACATGTAGTATCACACTGTACTGTAGTGAGGCGCTACTAGTCCTCCAATCACTGCATGCACCTCACTAATACATGTAAGTGCAGTACAGGACATGTAGTACCGCACTGTACTGTAGAGAGGTGCTATAGACTGCTAATGCACCTCACTAATACATATAAGAGCAGTACAGGACATGTAGTATCTCACTGTACTGGAGAGATGAACTATAGACTTCCAATCACTGCATGCACCTCACTAATACATGTAAGAGCAGTACAGGATATATAGTACCTCACTGTACTGTAGAGAGGAGCTATAGACCACCAATCACTGCATGCACCTCACCAATACATGCAAGAGCTTTATAAGACATGTTGTACCGCACTGTACTGTAGAGAGGCGCTATGGACCGCCAATTACTGCATGCACCTCACTAATACATGTAAGAGCTTTATAAGACATGTTGTACCGCACTGTACTGTAGAGAGGAGCTATGGACCGCCAAGGCGCCTCATTAATACAAAGGTCTGTTCATAATAATGGGTTGGATCTTTTATCTTACATCTGCTGCAGATCAGCAGGGTCTGGGACATTGTATGGTGACTGCGGCTACAAGATACAATGTCCCAGAAAAGAGCATTGTATGTTGAAAATATTGTATCCTGAGGCCACGGTAACTTACCAAATACATTGCTCTTCTGATTTTGCTTCATTTAATTTCTGGTTGAGATGGTGATATTACTTCCTGCTGTGTCTCACCAACAGCACAGGAGCTTGTTTATCTATGATACGGACAAGCTTTAACTCTTTAGAGCTCTGTAGCCTTCTACCCTGCATTTTAAAAAAAACCTCTCTATTAACAATATCCCTGTAACGGGCTCTTAGGAATAGCAGAGCTGAAATGTCAGACCCTGCTGTAGAACCGGCTACAGCCTCAACAGGAAGTGGGAGCCTGAAGCTATAGAATGATCCACTGCTTGAACAGGAAGTGGGGGCCTGAAGGTATAGAACCGTCCATAGCCTGAACAGGAAGTGGCAGCCTGAACCTGTATTACCACCCACAGTCTGAAAAGTAAGTGGGAGCCTGAAGCTATAGAACCGTCCACTGCCTGAACAGGAAGTGAGAGCCTGAAGCTGTAAACCTACCCAGAGCCTGAATAGGAAGTGGCAGCCTGAAGCTGTAAAACTACCCAGAGCCTGAATAGGAAGTGGCAGCCTGAAGCTGTAAAACTACCCAGAGCCTGAATAGGAAGTGGCAGCCTGTAGCTGTAGAACTACCCACAGCCTGAACAGGAAGTGGAAGCCTGAAGCTGTAGAACCTCCCACAGCCTGAACAGGAAGTGGAAGCCTGAAGCTGTAGAACCTCCCACAGCCTGAACAGGAAGCGGAAGCCTGAAGCTAGCTATGAGGAGCAGACTCTGAAACGCTGTGTACTGAGACAAAAGGAAACACAGATAACGCAGAATTCATTTCTTTTAAAATAGTTTATTTACAAGTTCCTTAACAAAAGTACACTTCTGGTTACACTGGAAGAATTGACTGAAAAATGTACATTTCATGTTCATAATGATCATAACCATTCATCCTATATACACGAGTCTCGTCACCACAGATTCCGACACGTCCTACTATGTACCGCTGACCACAGTTGCAGTGCTATGGGAATTCTACTGCAGTCCTGCATTTAAAATGGTTTACAGCAAAAATAAAAAAATTTTATTTTTCTAGTCGCTATCCAATTTTGTCCACGAAAAAACGGGCAAGCAACTAGAGTACAAAGAAAAAACGAATGCATGCTGGGTAGACCTAATCCATCATGCCCGAAAGACTATGGCACAACAACTACGCTCCGAGCGTCTCCAATTGGACGGAAGTTGCGGCTACATTATAAAAGTCGTTTTGCAATTTTGACGTCATGATTATATTTCTGGGTCTGAAAATCGTCCAAGCGACATTTTGGGATTTAGGTTTTACAACATCTTAAAAGCACTGACATTTCTAAAGGGAAGCCGTACACACAATATTCCATCGGCACCAGCCCCCCCACGGTTAACAGGTGTTTTTTCTGACTTTACAATCTGATAACAGCTGAAATAAAACGCACAATCAAGCTTGCATCATATCTGGATTAAAAAACTAAATGTTCTGTTCTATATGAAGTAATACTGCATTAAAAAGTTGCGTTTTTTTTTTTTTTTTTTTTTTAGTCTATACAATAAAACAGGCGAAAGTGGAGCCGGAGACTCGCTGCGTCCAAGTACAAATATATTCATATAAATACGAGAAGTGTAAGTAGAAATACATTAACGTATGCGCATGGTTTATTGAAATCAAGGCTAAGGCAGCAAGTATATGAAGTCCATAGACAGAATATTGGGGAAGGAATACAATGTGGCAACGACGGACAAGAAGTTGTAGAATATAATGTAAAATAAAATCTTTTTTTTGTTTGTTTTTCTTTAAAGAAAAGGAGAACATGAAAATGTAAACAAGTCATTTCTTAGTGGAACAGTCATATTCACAAAATGTACTTATTACATATTGCAAAGATCTATACAATAGGAAGTGACGACAGACGGATTGGGCCTCATTTATCAAGACTGTAAGGCCTCGTTCACACGGCTTATTTCGGACGGATTTGCCGACGAAAAATCCGTCGGCAAATCCGTCGAAATAATGTCACAGCTATTTTCTATTGATTTCAATAGAAAATTAAGGCTCTCGTTCAACGACGCAAAATTCCGTTCCGGATTGCCGCCGGCGATTGACGCGGCAATCCGGACGGAAAAACAATTGACATGTCAATTCTTTCCGGGACGGATTCACCACCTACAATGATTGTAGTTTGGTGAATCCGTCGGGAAATCAGTTACAAATACGTGCCACACTTAGGGGAAAACTTATTTGCAACTGATTTTCAATGTTTTTCAGAACGTTTTTTAAACATCGGAAATCCGTTGTAAATACGTTCTGAAATAAGCCGTGTGAACGAGGCCTAAGGCAGTCCTGGCTGCCCATAGCAACCAATTGGAGCCCATAGCAACCAATCAGAGCTCATAGCAACCAACCAGAGCTCAGCTTTCATTATTCCAGAGCAGTATAAGACGTGAAAGCTGACCTCTGATTGGTTACTATGGGCTCTGATTGGTTGGCATGGGTTCTGGTAGGTTACTATGAGCTCTGACTGGTTGCTATGGGCAACAAAGACAGTCTTACTGTTAGTATGGATAAATGAGGCCCAACAGTGAAACTGTTCTTGTTGCCCATAGCATCCAATCACTTCTTGTACTGTGATTGGTTGCTACGGGCAATAAGAACAGTTTCACTGCTGGGCCTCATTTATCCAAACTGTTTAATAGTAAGATTATCTTTGTTGCCCATAGCCACCAATCAGAGCCAATAGCAACCAATAAGAGCTTAGCTTTCACGTCTTATACTGCTCTGGAATAATGAAAGCTGAGCTCTGATTGGTTGCTCTGGGGAACCAGGACCGTCTTACTGTAAGACAGTTTGGATAAATGAGGCCTAACAGAAAAACTGTTCTTGGTGCCCATCATAGCAACCAATCAGAGCTCATAGCAACCAACCAGAGCTCATATTAACCAATCAGCGCTCAGCTTAGATTTCTTATACTGCTCTGAAAAAATAAAAGCTAAGCTCTGATTGGTTACTATGGGCTCCAATTGGTTGCTATGGGCAACAATAACAGTCTCACTGCTGGGCCTAATTTATCCAAGACAGTAAGACTGTCTTTGCTGCCCATAGCAACCAATCAGAGCCCATAGCAACTAATCAGAGACCATAGCAACCAATCAGCGCAGCTTTCACTTCTTAGACTGCTTTGGAAAAATGAAAGCTGAGGTCTGACTGGTTGCTATGTGCAACAAGAACCATCTTACTGTTATGCAATTTGGGTCAATGAGGCCCGTCTGTCCTTGTTGTCCATAGAAACCAGAACTTAAACCAGTATAAGAAATAAAAGCTGAGCGCTGGTTGCTATTGGTTACCAGACCAGCCTTACCATCAGACAGTTTGGATAATTGAGGCCCAACAGTAAGGCGGTCTTGGTTGTCCATAGCAAGCAGAGCAGTATAGGAAATGGCAGTTGAGCTCTGACTGGTTGCCATGGGTAACACGGGCATTGTTTCCATTAGTTTTGATAAATGAGGCCCATGGTCCGCACACACCCGTCATTCCTTCTTTGCTGAAGCATACGAGTGGTTAAACGTGCGCTCCACATTAACACGTCCAATGGAGCCATTGCCCATAACCAGCGTTGGGCCTTTTCCACGCCTTACATATTGTACAGTATGGCTAGCAGCTGTACCATTCAATTGATAAATCTACAACCCCTCAAAGAGATATAGTGGTAGCTATACAGGCTACATGTTCGGAGTCGGATGCATACAAGATGCACTTTGTTCTTAAAATACATAAAGAAAAAAAGCACAATACCTTGAGGCCAGGCCGTGACAAAAGGTACAAAGTGCTTGGAGAAGCGTAAATGGAAGGAAGCAAGCATAGGTTAGACCACTGCCCTGCCACTGCTAATGATGGTTAGTCTGCGGGTTAGGCCGTCCGAACACAAATTTTCATGCAAAATCTGACTGCGCACCATGCCACGGTCATGCAAAGACATCACTGCAAATAAATAGCAAGGAGAAAATATTAATGGCGTGACGTTGAGCATGAAGCCTAAAACCCTCAACTCCATGCAAGCCGTAGAGAAAGGAGAAGACAATAATGACTTCTTGCAGCACTTCATTTGGATGAAGCCTTGAGGTCATGATGGAACTTGTGCCGCCAATGGCCCCATGATTTTGGCAAGGACACTGCAGTTTATTCAGCAAGTCCTTGAGGCCATTGGATGTGGCTTATTGCACATGTGGCTGACCAGATAAGAGCCCCCAGCCTCAGTCAACATGTAGGACACAGGCTTGATTTTCACCTAGGTGGGCTTTATTGCAAGCCTTGGATTGTCTTTGCTATAACAAGACAGAAAGGTCTTTGTCTTCTTGTTTCTCTGCCTGTAAAGGGGTTGTCTGCTAAAAAAAAAAAAAAAAAAAATTCCATGAAATTGGGATCAGGGTGAGCTCTGGAGCTCCCCAGCGATCTGCTGCCCTTCACTTCTGGGTTCTTGTCCCGACACAGAGTAGAGGCTCACACCCCATTCATTTACAAAGGAGTCTCTCCAGCGTGTTGGAACGAGAACCTGAAAGCGAAGAGGAGCGGACCACTATGGGGCTCTGAAGCGGCAGTGGCGGAGGATCAGAGGTAAATATCTTTTTTTTTTTCTTTTTTTGCCCACCTTGGCCCAAACTTCATTAATTTTTTTTTGTGTACAACACCTTTAATATAAGGTATTGGACCAACTTCTTTCTTTTTCTAGGTAAAATAAACTACTGTACATTTGTAGCCAGCACAGATTCTGGTGGAGGGTCAGAAGTTATACAATATCAAGGAACATTACGTACAACAGTCTCAGTGTTTTTGTGTATCCTTGGATATCTGCAGCAATCTGGAGATGCATCATGTTACAAAGCAAATACATAAAATATAAACATGGAAGATGCTAAAGGGTCTTAAAGAGGTATTCTCACCACAATGATTAGCTTTAAACATGTTGGCGAAGGTAAATTAAGACTATTACCAAATACATTACTCTTCTGATTTTGCTTCCCTTCAGAATTAGAGCACTTCTTATCTCCTGCTTGTGTGCACAAAGTTCCGTAAGTTACTGACCACCTCTCTGCTCTAGTAGTCCCAGCCGGGATGGTGACATCACTCCCTGCTGTGTCTTAACAGCAGCACAGGAGCTTGTTTATGTTTCTTAGTGACAAACCTTAATCCTTTAGAGCTCTGTAGCCTTGTTCCCATACATTTAAATACTTCTCCATCACCAATCGCACTAAATGGCTCAGCTAGGAATAGCGGAGCTGAAATGTCATTCACTGCTGTAGACACGCCCACAGCCCAAACAGGAAGTGGGAGCCTGATGCTGTAGATTTGCCCACAGCCCAAACAGGATGTGGGAGCCTGAAGCTGTAGAACCACCCACAGCCTGAATATGGAGTGGGAGCCTGAAGCTGTAGAACCACCCACGGCCTGAATAGGGAGTGTGAGCCTGAAGCTGTAGAACCACCCACAGCCTGAATAGGAAGTGGGAGCCTGCAGCTGTAGAACCACCCACAGCCTGAATAGGAAGTGGGAGCCTGAAGATGTAGACCCTCCCACAACCTGAACAGGAAAGGGGAGCCTGATGAAGGCTGTGAAGAGCAGGATCTGTGAAGAATCATGGCGAGAACAATCCTGACATAAAGCTTTATAAAGCTTACTAAACTCCACCAAAAGAAACATTTTCACCTTTGGAGAAATTGTGCACGTGGGTTAAAAAAAATAAATACATTTCAGTTTTCATGCATTGCTAAATAAAATGATTAAAGGGATTTTTCTGAATACTGACTTCTTAAATCCCAGCTGATCAGATCATAAATTACATTAAAGGGCTTCCAACATCCGAAATCCCCACTGGGAGGAGTACCAGTGTTGAGGCCACCAATGTCTTTTTATGACCGGATCTATATTCCATGAAAAGCCACTATTCATAAAACCATTTTAGCATATCACCATTTGTTGAAGTTCACTGTGCTAGAATAGTATCTGCAACCAAAAAGACCCTTCACCTTTCCGGTAAACTATAGAAAAAGGGGGCCACAAAACAGAAAGAATAAAAGCAGGTTTAATGGTTGAATAACCCTCTGAACAAAGGGGTCACGTGGGAAACCGATCGTTTCCCAACACAACCATAAAAAATTTTTAAATTCCGTTTTGGGTGCCCGTGAAGACGGTTCCCAAACCGACCAGTAAAAAAGCATTGGATGGGATCCCCAAACTAATTTTCCCAAACAGGCGGGGTCCGGCCCCTATATCCAAATTTTTTGGTGCTTTTTCTGATTTTAATTTTGCTTAAAAGGTTTTTCTCCAATTTTTTACTTTTGTATCTACTATCATGTCCACTAGTCTGCCAAAATATTGTCAGCCTTTTTTTTTTTTTAAAAAAAAAAAAAAAAAAAAAAAAACAAAAGAGTCAGGTCCGAAAGGTGGCATATAACAACCACGGTCCCATCCCTACTCTGGTGCACATAGATAAATTCAGTCTTTGACTAAAAGACTGTATTATAATATTAGTATTAATGTAAGTAGATCTGAAATCAAGTGCTGCTATAATTAACAAGAAAGGGGAAAAGCTAAAAGAAATTTCCGCCCCCAAAAAATCAAATGAGTGATCAAACCCCAATCCCCATACTAAATTAAATGTCAAACTTAAGCACAAAATTTGATTACCAATTCAAAACAGGACCAACTTTTTAAAAATCTCATCCTGAAAACGCAAATATAACCGTTTCCCGCTTAGATTTGTACCCCAAATTTCCGCTTATAAAAAATATCAGAAGGGTTTGGGGAAACCCTTTTAAATTTTAGGGAAACAGCCCTAAAAAAAAATTTTTCCCGGGACCCCCCCCAGGTAACATATTGGAAAACTGGGCACAAGGCCCAAAAGCCAAAAAGTCTTTTTCTTAAAAATAAAATTAAGGGGGGGGGGGGGGGTTTCTTTTTAAAAAGGGGGGGTTGGGGGGGGGGGGGGGGGGGGGGGGCTTTTTTAAAGGGGGGGGCAATTAGGAAGGTTTATAAGGATTGTTCCCAAAGACCTTCGGGCAATGAATTTTTGGGTGGAGGTCTTCTTCAAAGGGGTTGTCCAGTGGGAAAAAATTATGTTTAAATAATACCTCTCCTATGGTTCGCATATTGGTTTATTTTAAAAAACTTCCGTGTTCTTCCCCCTTTTCTGCATAGCGTTGGAGAAACGGGAAACTCAGAAGCTCTGCCCCACACAAAAGCAGCTTTTTCCACCCGGGAAACGGGTAACCAAAAGGGGGGTGGCTTTTTAGAGTAGCCTTTGAAGTTGGATCACTTTGGCCCTCCCTTTCCTACTTTAAACATGGGAGGAAACAATTTTTTTCAAAGAGAGCGGGGTTTTGAAGGGCGGGAAAATAAAAAGGAAGCCCCTTTACTCTGTGTTGAGTCCAAATCGGGTTTGCCCAAACGGGATTGGCTTGTTTTCTTTTTTTTTTTAAATTCCTTTGCAGCCACCCCCCCTTCCAAAAGGGTTACCCCAAATAAACCAGGCAAAGAAAAAAAATTTTGGGAGGGAAAGTTAAAAAAAAAAAAAGGGTTCCTGGAGCTCTTAAAGGGTTTTTCCACATAAATTTTATTGGGCGCGTACAGAACCACCGAATACATCGTTTTTTTTTCCGGGAGCTCGCACTGATCACACGTATTTTTGGCGGGGGGGGTTGGAAAGCCCGCCGGCCCCATAGCCCATTTTAATACACACGGGGGGCCCAAAGGCATAACCCCATATTTCCTATGAACTACGAATTACCGAAATTTAAATGGGCGAAATTTTCCCCCGTGTATTAAGCCAGAAACGCCGGAAAAAAGGGCGGCAAAATGGGGCCCCCAAAAAAAGGGCCCGGGGTGAACAAACCCTTAGTCTTACAGAGCAAATTTAAATGCTTTCAACTAGGAAATGCAGCTGCTCGCTGAAAAAGAAGGAGGCCCCAATAACAAAACAGGTGAAAAAAATCACTAAGGAATAAAAAGACTCGGGAAACTATTTAATTTTATTGAAAAAACCAACACAAAAAGGGCCCCTCTTGAGGGGGCTTTCAAATGTTTTTAAATTTGCATACCCGGGAAAATAAAACAACAGAAGTCCCTTTGGCTAAATGGGAGCCTTAGTATGTGCTGTTCATATCGGGTACAAAAACAAGAGGTATACTGTACAGCATACATTTTATTTTTATTGATTTTTCAGCATAAGAATTCATGGTCAATGGAGCTTTTTATCTACATGTTAATCATATGGATTCCATATAATGTAATAAATGCTCCTGTTGAGCATCTCCATTTAACATATACATCTAAGACTGGATCCACAGCCAAGACTTAGGGCTGATATTTGGACCAATAGTGGTCGCGGTCTGTGGTCTTCTGCTATAAAACATTGCTAATTATTGTCACTATCTCTGTTCTGCACCTATACCAAATGCAATGTCAGGCCAGAAAAAGAATTAGCATGCTTAGCATAACAAATGCTTATGTTTAAGGGAACCTGTCATGTGGTTTTTTCTCCCAAACTGAGAGCTGAATTTTTAAAAAAAAGAGCAAATCTTAAAAGTAAAACTGAAAGTACTGCTGAAACTGTCCATTGCACGACTAAAATCTCTCAAGAGTCCCAAAAAGGATTAAATCTGCATTTTAAATACTGCAACCCCTGCAATGTTTGCGTCCTCAAAATGCCTTTAAATGTATTGGTGGGGGTTAGAAAAAATTTAACTGGGGGACCATTCTATTCCCGTTGTGCGTTGAGAGAGAAAAGGGGGGAAAGAGGGGAAGCAGAGAGAAAAAGAAAGAGAGAAAGAAGAAAAAAGAGAGAAAAAAAAAGAAAAAGAGAAAGAAAAAAAAAGAAAAGAAAAAAAGAAAGAGAGAAAGAAAAAAAGAAAGAAAGAAAGAAAAAAGAAAAAAGAAAGAAAGAAAAGAAAAAAGAAAAAGAAAAGAGAGAAAAAAGAAAAAAGAAAAAAAAGAGAAAGGGAGAGAAGAAAGAAAAAAAGTAAAAAGAAAAGCAAAGGAGAAAAAAAATATAGAGAGATTTAATATATATATGTTTTAGATATACACACAAAACATACAAAAAAGTTTTAGTATACACACGAAAAAACATACATATAAATAGGCAATATAATTCCCATACCAACTGGATGACTTATTTAAATTAGGCTTTTCTATGCTAAAAAGCTCCTGGCGTATATGATAAGTGTATTGACAGAAGAGGCAAAAGATGTCTTTTGGGCCCTTTGGGTTTTTGGCCCGGGTATACATCAGGGCGTATGGAATACCCCCGGAGCTGATATTCCAGGGGGTGGTAGCCCACTAAAAAATGTGTAATCATCACAGGTCCGAGTGATTTCTTAATATTACAACAAGTATAGCCCGGGGGACCCCCCCGAGTACAGCTGGGAAACGGATATTTATGGGGGTTTTGGGAAAGCTCTTGGGTCTTTCCTTATCTTAAAGATGTGATGCGCGTTATTCAGACCGGGAGGAAATTTTGGTTATTTTTAAGTCAAATTTACGTCCATCTTACATTGAAGACTCAATAAAATACAAGTATAAAATGTACAGGTTAAAGTGCTGCCTTACAGTCCACATAACAAACCAGGCACTACGTACACCTAGACATTCATAGTAATAATGTTAACGTTCTGTTGTGAACAAATTATTAAAAAAAACAGGCAGCCAAATTGCGGCCCAATTTTAAAAAAGTAACTAAGGGCGCCCGGGGAAAAATTTGGACAAGTTCCCGTAGCGGTGTGTTTGGGTCGCTTGGGCCCCTTTCCCTGAGATAAATATCTGTTTTTCTAGATTCTGGGCAATCAACTGACCACCAATTGCCAGTGGGACTGACGATCACCATGATTCAAGTCGATCGCCGCTCTTTAAAGGGACACTTCCATTACATTTGTTTTGTTTCACATATTGACAAGTAATATGTGACTATTAAATGCAGTTTTTTTATGTGTTGAATTTTTTTTTATGTCATTTTTTTAAGGTTCCCCTATGTCCATTACTTTCTGGTTCATGTCTCTGCTTTTCCTTCCATGAGTGTGGATAGTTGCAGTGATCAAACGTGACTGTTTCTTCCAAGTCAACAATGGAGGTATCAGCAGGACCTGAGAAGTGTGAGGAAAAGGGAAACTTCCAGTGCAAAAAAGTTAAACCCTTTTAACCTTTATGTATTCCTTTTGTCTTGTTTTTTGGGTTTTAGTCTAATCTTTATTTTGGGCCCTTTTCAAGAACAATTCATCCCCACGCCCGAACAAGACTAATAAGATAAGCACCCCTACCTTAAACTGGGGTCGGCCGGGCCATTCGGGGTTTTTATCTAAATCCAGCTAAAAAAAGAAAAATTTTCTCTATTTTTTTCAGGTGCATAGGGGGTTAAAAATTATGGAATAATACCCCCCAAAATTTTGTAAAAAAAGAAAAAAATTTCTAAAAATACTCCATTCTGATGGAAGTGTCCCTTTTGAAAAGATCCTTCTATCCTGCCCAACTATTAGAGTGTGAACAGCAGCACAGAGAATTATTCATAACCAATGTCAAGTTGGCCACTCACTTTCGTTTGCTCCCCAAGCCCGCCCTTTTTAAATGGATACTGACAAAAGGTTTTTTATGCTGCTAAGGATAATCAGCTTGCCGGGGCTCATTACAGGCAAAATGAAATTTCACATTCTTACAAACTATTGTTTGTTCTAAAAACTTTATAGGAAAAGAGCTGGAACTCCTGAGCCCCATCTATTGGATATACCCCATCCTCCCTAATGAGATACCTCACCTATTTTGAGCCAAACTTTAGCTTGGTAATCAGTTGGAGTAAATTGACGCAAATGGTTTTCCCAAATCTCAGACACAGGGAAAGGGAAAAATGCCATAAAATGTCTAATAAGGTTAATCTAATCTGGGACCCCACCTTAATAAAATTCCTGCGAACGAGAATGGCAACTCCATTCGTTCTATGCAGGTTTGAGTGCGGGCCCGGGGTTTTGCCCAACTGTACTTGGGTTTCCCACTGAAATGACCAGAGGCTGTGAAGCAAGAAATGCCTCCATTTTTTGTTTGGAAACCCTACGGGCCGTTTGGGCCCAAAAATATTAAACATTTACACTTTTCTATCAAGTCTTTTTCCCCCCCCCTGGTTTAATTGTAGAAAATGTCTTTTCTAACCGTACTATGTAACTTTGTAAAATGGCTGAGATGGAAAAACTCTAACTCAACTCAAACCATTATTGGGCCCCAAAAGGTTTGGCCCGCTGAGAAGGAAGCTAAAATTAAATGAGCATCCCATTTAGTCCCAAAATGGGCCTCCCAAGAAGAGAAAAAAACCCCATGCATGGCCACCTCCCCATTCTGTGCAACCAGAAGGCTCAGGCGACCACAGGCCCCCATTTTAAACACTTGGGTGCAAAAGAAGCACATCCCCTCAGCTGAATTGAATCCCTGAAAAACGGGAGCCCAGGGTCAACTAACTTTTCTCCATCCTGTATGGGGACCTACAGGGCTTGTGCTAGGACCTGCAATTATTTGTTGTTTATGGCAAATTGATAGGATATGCTATAAATATTTGTGATGGCAAAACCCTACCTCTGGCACCTTGGGTCTGTGCGGTAGTTCCCACACCTGTTAACACAACAAAGAGGTGACTGCGCATGCGCAACTCTGTCCTTTCATGTCAATAGGAGTTATAAGTATATCAAAGCACCCATGCTCGGCTGAGCTTCGAACGCCCGAAATACAGAAGGGAATCCTTCATGCACGGCCACCTCTTTATTTTGTGCCACCATTGTAAAAGGGGTTTTGAAGAAAATGGTTCCCACCTAACAGGCTGAACCTTTCTTGAGGATTGAAAAAGGGGGGTTGTGTTTCTGCGTTTAAAAAAACAAGTACCCCCCCTGTTGTATCGTCCCCCCTCCCCGCACACTCCCATATTCAGTCTTGTCTTGACAAACATGTTATTTGCTAACCCCAAGGGGGTAACTGTATTGTGCACAAGTTTCCCCTTTATTTGCTCGGAAGAGGAGCTCTGACAGGCAATCTTTCATTTGTTCACGAACTGCCAGAAAGGGGGGAGGAGGGTAGCAGGGAGTTGCATGTTTTCCGTTTAAATTTCATTACAACCCCTGGGTTCTCTATAAAAAGCACAGGATTTTTTCTCCCACCCCTTCAAACTTTTTGATGTTCCCTCCCATCCGATAAGAAGTGCAAACAAACAAGCCCTTCTTTCTAATGTAAATGTCAAAACAAAGGGGGCTTTAAGTGGTGAGTTTCCAGAGGCTTCATTTTTTTTTAATGAATTATTTAAAAAAAGTGATTAAATCCCCATTTTGGAGGATCCCCTCAACTTTAATCGTGGAAAAACCCTTTAAGGGCCCATGTTCTAGTAGCTGGGGTCCCAGGTGGGATTGAGCTACAGACTTTTTAGGGGTTATACGTCGATACCCCTAAATGGTGAGAGGGGAAACCCCCCCTTTAAACTACTAGTTCATCTGTTTGACATTTGTCTTTTTGGGGTATAAAATCACAGATAAATGAAAATCCCTCATCGGTTTTTTAAATTCATTCAAAGGGAAAAAATCTTTAAAATTAAAAAAAAATGAAAAAAAAACTGGGGTATAGATGTGGTCGACAACTTTTTCAAACTTTACCAGGAAAATTTGCACCCTTCCCCCCCACCCGGGTTGTAGCACCAAGAATTAAACATATTCCTAAAAAATTCATTTTAAAATTTGTGCTTTACAAAGGGCCCATGTGGGGAAATTTAGTCAATCATTGTAAAAGGGAAAAAAAAAAAAAAATTTTCTCTACGAATGAACCCACTGTTTTGCACTATGCACATTGAGAGGGGGGGGTGTGCAAAAAAAAAAATTTCAAACATCATTCCCAAACAATAATGGTTTGAAAGCTGGCGCAGAGCACCGTCCCTCCCGACACCCCGCCCCTTCAAGAACAACCCCTTTTAAGACCTTCACTTTTTTTTATTGCATTTCACCTTTGGCATATTTTGGCACACCCGGGATTTCCAATGAAGAAACCCTCCGAATATTAATTTTGGAAGTCCATGAATTAACAGTAATTCCGCCCCCAGAAGTGGTTGGTTCCCCCATGTAAAAAACCCTCCAAAAAGGTAAGGTGCCCGGGTGGACCCCTCATTCATAAGATCATATAGAAAGACCAGTCGGATACTTATTGAAAACTCACGAGAAAGGGAAACAAAATCTTTACACTCCTTGATGGTGCAGAGCTATTTGGCACATTCAAAATAAAGAAGTTTAGAACAGAAGAGACTTAAATTCTGTAAAAGGTATTAAAAAGAGAAGGAACAAAAGTAAAAGCACAATGGTGACATTTCCTGAAATGCAGCTATGTGCAACACCAGGGTTAGGTAAGACTCCGGGTTAAGTTTTTACCTCGCTGTGGCCGGCTGTACGTGACCGGGGAAAATTTTGGAGCTTTTAGTTGCCTCTTTCCTTTCAGAAAGACTGTCCTGACCTGTACTTTCCACCGTTTTGATTTTTTTGCAAGGCCATACCCTGAGAAGACAAACAGCAAGGTTAACAGGTACTTGACTACTCAGATGCCCCCATTAAACTACAGCCCATTCCACAGCGGGGGGCAAAAAATAAAAAAAATAAATTTTATTATATAAAAAATAAAAAAATAAAAATATATAAAAATATATATTATATTTAAAAAAATAAATAAATAAATAAAATAGAATATTAAAAAATTTATATAAAATAAAAACAAATTATATAAAAACATTTCACACACACAAATAAATAAATTTTTAAAATTAAATTAATACACACAATAATATAAATAAACACAAAAAACACACACATATATACCCACACACATATAAAAATTTTTAATATATAATTAAAATAAAACACACACAAAATTTAAAAACACAACACACATACAATATATACACAAAACAAAAACACATATATAAATTACATATAAAAAAATATACATATAAAAACACACACACAAATAAATATATAAATACACACACACTATAAAAACAAACAAATATAATTATAAAACACAACATAATATATAATACACACACACACAATATATACACCACATATATATAAAAAAATTTTTAAACAAAAACACACCCCACACAAATTAAAAATAACCACCAATATATATAAAAAAACACACAACCCACAATATATATATACACAGACACACACACACACAAAAAATATAAAAACACACACACACACACAATATATAAAAACACACACACATATATAAAAACACACACACAAAACAATATATAAAACACACACATATTTACACACACATACAAAATAAATACCCCACACAAAAAATATATAAAAATATTAAATATATTATTTAAAACAAACACACACAAAATATAATAACCACAACACACAATAATATAAATAAAATTACACCAAAAACCACCACAATATATATATAAAAAAATATATATAAAACACACAAACATATAATATATATAAAATAATATACAACACACCAAATAATATATACAAAACAAAAAAACAAAAAACCCAAAATATATAAACACAACAAATATATAAACAACAAAACACACACAAATAATATATACACACACACACATACACATATATAAACACAACACACACAAATATATATATACACACACACACACACATATATATTTTACACACAAAAAAATATAATACCCACACACACAATAATATACCAACCCAAAAATATAAAACCACACACAATATTTAAACACACACAAACCATATATAAACACACCAAACATAATATAAAATATATATATATATAATAAATAATAAAAACACACACAAAACACACATATATACCACACACAAAATATATACACCACACACATAAAATAACCACCCCACACATATATACAAAAAACACAACACACACACAAATACACACAAATATACACCACACAAAAAAAAACCCCACACACACATATAAAAAAAAATAAAAAAAAAATATACACACAACACATACATACATCATCATACTAAATCAGGGTGGCCAAAAATATTGCACCCCCCAATTCTGTCAATAATACTCATTTCTTCCTGAAAAAAGATTGCAATCACAAAATTTTTTTGTATTTTTATTTCATTTATTTTGCTTGCAATGAAAAAACAGAAAGAAATAATCAAAAAAACAAGTCATTGATCTTTACAAAAAACCCCCAAAAATGGGCGGACAAAAGTATGGCCCCCCCCCCCCCTATTTCTTGGTAGACAACCTTCCCCAAAAACTGCAACAACCCCCTTCCCGGGAACCCTCAAAGAGTTTCTTACAATGCCGGCTGGAATTTTAGCCCATTCTTCTTTGGCAAACTGCCCCAGGTCCCTGGGGATTTGAAGGGGGCCTTCCCAAAACCCGGCCTTTTTGAGATCTCTCCACAGGGGGTTCTTTTGGGATTCAGGTCTGGACTCTTTGCTGATTTTTGAAGTCCCCAGTGCTTTCTCCCAAACCTTTTTTTAGTGTTTTTTGAAGGTTTTTTTTTTTGGGGTATTGTTGCGAAGACCATAAACCTTGGGGCCCAGCTTTCTCACACTGGGCCCTTTACCAAATTTTTTGGTGCCAGACTTCATAATCCCAAAGCACAGGTAAAACAGTTCCAAATTTCCAGAGGGGGCAAAGCCCCCCAAAAACATCGGGGGAACCCCCGCCATTTTTGATGTGGGGACCGGGGGTTCTTTTTTTTTTTGAAGGGCCTTTTTTTTTTTTTCCTGTAAAACTATTTTGATCCCTTTTTCCCCAAAAACCCTTACTTTTGTCTAATCTGCCCAGAAAACATTCTTAAAAAAACCGTTTTGGCTTTCCAGGTAATTTTGGGGCA
Source organism: Phyllomedusa bahiana (assembly GCA_025379985.1). Lineage (NCBI taxonomy): Eukaryota > Metazoa > Chordata > Amphibia > Anura > Hylidae > Phyllomedusa > Phyllomedusa bahiana. The sequence continues at coordinate 4,491 of JAODAL010001172.1, read as the reverse complement.
AAACTCCAGCCTGGCTTTTTTTTTTCCCTGGGGGTAAAAAGGGGGTTTCCCCCGGGGTTCCACCATACAGCCCCTTTTTCATTCAAGGGCCGGGATAGAAAAGGGTTTAAACTTTTGGGGCCCTCGGACGCGGGGCCCTTTGAATTTTTTTTGGATGTTATTTCGAGGTTCTTTTTTTCCCCCACCCGCACAATTTTGGGTTTGAAATCTCTCTCAATTTTTTTTTTCCATAACATCTAGGGGAAAGGGTTTTACCACAGGGGGGCCAAGGGAGGGTTTACCCACGGGGCCCAAAGGGGGGGCCGGGGGGTTTGCCACAGTGCCATGGGGAAAGGGTTAGCCACGTCCCAAAGGGGAAAGGGTTTCCCAAAAAAGGGGCCCTTGGGAGGTTAGCCACAGGGCCCCCAATTTGGGGAAAGGTTACACGGGGGGCCATGGGGGGGTTTTGGGCCCGGGGCCCTTGGGGGGTTTAAAGGGCCAAAGGGGGGGCCTTAGGGGGGGTTTTAGCCACAGGGAAAAGGGGAGGTTACCCACGGGCCATGGGGGTTTCCCGTCCCACCCAAGGGGGGGGTGCCACGGGGTTGGGCCAAGGGGTTTAAAAAATTTTTTGATACACTGCGAGGGTAGACACAGGAACATTCGGGTTTTTGGGAAAGAGGGGACTTGTGGGGCCTTGAGATTGCCATCTTCCCAAAATTTTGGTTTCTAAAAGCCCTCAAAACGTTTTTGGTCTTTTTTTTTCCTCCATGTCAATTTTGGGCCCACAAAAGGGGACACGGGCAGGGGTTTTGAGTAAACTTTAATCCGGGGTCAACGGGCTCAATTTTGTTTTTAGTTTTCCCCAACACCTGTTAGGTGCCACAGGTAAGTAAAAGGTGCTTTTTAATTACAAAAATTAGAAAGATAAAATGATTTTAAAAACAGTGCCAATATTTTTTCCCCCCCCCCTTTTTTATTTTTGGGTGGAATTTACCCAAATTTTTGGTTTTTATGACTTTTCCCTTTTTGGGGGGGTTTTCCCCTTGAAGACAAATTAAATGAATTTTAATAAAAAAGAATTTGTGTTTTGGGAAAACATTTTCAGGAAGGGTTTTATTTTTGGGCCCAGAATTGCGGGGGCCCCCAATACTTTTGGCCCCCAATGTGTTTTATTTATATTTTAAAATATATTTATATATATAAATTATATTTTTTTATATTTAAAATTTTATGATAATTTTAACAACTTCTTTACAGTACAGACCAAAAGTTTGGGCACACCTTTCTGTATTTTCATGACTATAAAAATTGTAGATTCACACTGAAGGCATCAAAACTATGAGTTAACACTGTGAATTATATACTTAACAAAAAAGTGTGAAACAACTGAAAATATGTCTTATATTCTAGGTTCTTCAACGTAGCCGCCTTTTGCTTTGATTACTCTTGCCATTCTCTTGATGAGCTTCAAGAGGTCGTCACCTGAAATAGTTTTCACTTCACAGGTCGCCCTGTCAGGTTTAATAAGTGGGATTTCTTGCCTTATACTTGGGGAGGGGACCATCAGTTGTGTTGTGCAGAAGTCAGATGGATACACAGCTGATAGTCCTACTGAATGGACTGTTAGAATTTCTATTATGGCAAGAAAAAAGTAGCTAAGTAAAGAAAAACGAGCGGCCATCATTACTTTAAGAAATGAAGGTCAGTCAGTCCGGAAAATTGGGAAACTTTGAAAGTGTCTCCAAGTACAGTGGCCAAAAACATCAAGCGCTACCAAGAAACTGGCTCACATGAGGAGCGCCCCAGGAAAGGAAGAGCAAGAGTCACCTCTGCTGCGGAGGATTTCATCCGAGTCACCAGCCTCAGAAATCACAGGTTAATAGCAGCTCAGATTAAAGAACAGGTCAATGCCACACAGAGTTCTAGCAGCAGACACATCTCTACAACAACTGTTAAGAGGAGACTGTGTGCAACAGGCCTTCATGGTAAAATAGCTGTAGAAACCACTGCTAAGGACGGCAACAAGCAGAAGAGACTTGTTTGGGCTAAAGAACACAAGGAATGGACATTAGACAGTGGAAATCAGTGCTTTGGTCTGAGGAGTCCAAATTTAGACCTTTGGTTGTCACAACAACCGTGATCTTTGTGCACGAGCAGAAAGGTGATTCGAATGGACTGTATACATGCCGAGTTTGCGTTTAGTTGGACAATCATTTATTTTTCAACAGGACAATGACCCCAAACACTTCCAGACTGTGTAAGGGTTATTTGATCAAGAAGGAGCGTGATGGGGTGCCACGCCAGATGACCTGGCCTCCACAGTCACCAGACCTGAACCCAATCGAGATGGTTTGGGGTGTGCTGGACCGCAGAGTGAAGGCAAAAGGGCCAACAAGTGCTAAGCATCTCTGGGAACTCCTTCAAGACTATTGGAGACCATTTCAGGTGCTACCTCTTGAAGTCATCAGAATGCCAAGAGCGTGCAAAGCAGTAATCTAAGCAAAAGGTGGCTACACTGAAGAACCTAGAATATAAGACATATTTTCAGTTGTTTCACACTTTTTTTGTTAAGTATATAATTCCACATGTGTTAATTCATAGTTTTGATGCCTTCAGTGGTGAACTTGTCTACAATTTTTATAGTCATGAAATCAAATAAATACTGGAGTAAAGTGTGTCCAAAACTTTTGGTCTGTACTGTGATATAAACACATATACATATATATATATACACACGCATGCATACATACATACATACATATATACATACTGTGGCAGACTGGCTACATGTAGTTGCCTGTTGCTGCCACTAGGTGGAGATATACCAGAGTGGTATATACAACATGCCACCAAGGATACCTGGCCTTGGTGGGATAAGAGCCAGCTGTATGTATTGTCAGCCACTCTAAGTGGTTGGCAACTATATAGGATTAGTTTGGCTTTTCAGCTGTTCCTGGATTGGCTCTTATTGGGAGTAGACAATGCGTTGGGTGGGCGTCTACTCCCCATGTTCCAGGCCACGTTTTGGATAGGGCTCGGGAGTCCTATAAAAAGCCGGGTCCCTCAGGTGTACAGGGGGGCGTGGTCTGCTACCAGAGTGTGGAGCAGCAGAGGAGCTAGAGACAGAGGCTGAGGAGAAGCCAGAGCCAGTGGATACTGGCAAGTGTATGCGTTGGTGGTACTGGACGCTACTGAACGTGGTTAGTCAGTGGCCAGACGGCCTGAGGTTTTTTTATTTGTACTGTTTGTTTGCATGTGCCTTAATAAAACTGGCTGAGGCCAGTGTTAAACTGGAGCCCAGTGTCTGTGTGCCATTCCGCCTACAAAAGACGGCGATCCCGGAGCTGAATGAGCCCTGGGCCAGGCCAAGATGGCGGCCGGAGGTATGTGAAGTGTCACAATACATACATTATATATATATATATATATATATATATATATATATATATATATTATATATATATATATTATATATATACACACACACAAGCATATATACATATGTATATAATATATATATATTATACACACATGCATATATATACATACATACATTTCCTGTGCACTTCCTGTAGTTATACAACAGCTGTTTGAGGGCAGGAGGCACAGTAGTTCTGTCTCAACACAGAAAACAGCTGTGTCCAGCCCAGGTGATGAGATGACAAAAGAGGTGTGGCTTTTCAGGGTAACCTTTGCAGCCACACCTCTTTGTGTCTCCCAAGGTTTTCAACATGAGGTAAGAGACGAGGGGTGTACACAGACTATTATTGTAAGGGCGGAAGATAATAGGACTCTATATCTAACAAGATTAGCTTTTGTTTACAGATAAGCAATTGTTTTCACTCCACAGAGCCTTTGTAGCTTCTGCACTTATGTCTTTGTAATGTCTCATCTAGTTAACGATGAGCTAAATATGCTAATCATGGCTATAGAACCACCCACAGTCTGACCAGGCAGAGTGGATGAAACGATGTCTGTGACTCAGTGAAACAGCAAGGTGAGAAAAACCCCTTTAATATCTACCTTCCCTTTGAGAACTGTAGTACCATAGTCTCTATCGACTGTCTAAAAGGTAAGTGGAGCACGTTCTTCTTAAAAGGGTGTTCCAGGATCTAACAGTGCTCGTTGGTCCATCGGCAAATGAGTAAAAATGGAAGTACGTTCATCCTGGCTGTAGCGCAGAACGGTCTTCATTCACGTGACAGGTGGAGCCAGGTACAGGCTACAGAGGTCACGTGTGGGTAATAATGTGGCCTGTGATTGGCTGCACCTGTCACATGAACGATGAACATTCACTGGCTGCTTCCTGGACGTACGGAATGAAGCAGAGCGTCGCGGAGGTAAGGATGAGTTTTATCTTCTATTTTTACTCACATCCTGATGGATCAACGAGCATTGTTAGATCCTGGAACACCCCTTTAAGCATCCCTGCACATCAACTTTAACTTGCACTAATTAAATTTTTAACTTAAACCTGTCACATAGGTTATGCCCCCTTGTGAGGGCACAAAG